>JAOXJP010231370.1:0-10640 GCA_025762735.1 Platanus orientalis | reverse complement strand
CACAAAGAGGGCACATACAATCCCCAACCAAAGACCCTGTTTACAAGTTTCCAACAAAAAACATATAATTCATTTCATAACATCACCAAATATAATCACCTAAAATTATGGTAATAATAACATAAGTAGCTAAGATAGGAAGGAAAAGAAAGGAAAAGTGTATGAAGTGAACTTAGTACCTTTCCGCCAATATGCAAAACAAAAGCAAAGATAATAGCAAAAGGGATTCCCACAAGGTAATAAGCTCCTAGGTTGACCAAAGCACCAATCTTCTGCCAACCACATCCTCTTACAATGCCTTGAATAAAAAAAAAATAGCAGTCTAGTTAATACAAGATTGCTACAAGACAAACGCAGAGTTCAAATTATGATGTAAATCTATGATTACAATAGTCGTTTTTGTTTTATTTTATGGGAAAGATCAACACTTTCAATTTATTTATATAAAAAAAAGAGAGGTGTTGTCTTAAAATTAGTAAAATGTCGACACCATTAGGCAATTGATGGCTGTAGTTCAAACCTGTAAGTGCACACTGGCTTCCATCCAAGAAAACAGAAGCTGCTAGAAATGGCATTATGGTTTCAACATATCTCACTACCTCTTCTTCGTTGCTAAACAAATGGCCCCAAACTCCACGCAACAAGATCATGGTCAATCCCAGCAATGTGCCATTTGCGGTGGCCATGAGTAGCACAGAACGTACAGCTAAGCATGCTGTTTGTGGTCTCCCAGCACCCAGTTCATTGGAAACCCTTGTACTAGAAAAGGAGAGAATAAAATACATGAGAAGATCTAAATAATATATCGAAAGAATGGGAATGCCAAGGTGTTCAATCCAACTAACCTTGCAGCACTACCAAGGCCAAAAGAAATATTGAATGCCAATACACATGTGTTGAAGCTGAGAACATAGATAAAGTATGTATTAGAAGCATGTTAGAAATTCTGTAGGGTAGATTTGAGCCTCATGTCAACAGATTATTGAACTACAGTATACACAAAGTTATGTAGAAATCATACCTACAAACATAAACATACAGAGAGGTACACAAACATGTAAATACAGAGAGACATGTAATACTTGTGAACATGAGAGTGTTAGTGTGTGTTGATGAATCTAGAAAATGTTGTTTAGTTTCAAACAAATCAAGAAAATTGAAGAAGTTTTCAATTGCAAAGATATGGAAGCAATACTAACATGATCGATAGCACTGATGTTTCTAGTTGTGGATTGGGAAGAAGACCAGCCATTAGAATCGTCATCTCGAACGCCCAGAACTCGAAGCTGTTTCAAGTCATAAGAACATTCAAATTGTCAAACAATATATTGAAGAGACTATGCCAGTAAAAGAAACTTAGAGAAATTTATGCATGCATTAATCTTAGACGCCATCAAATTAAAAGACCTCAAATTAAAGGATTTCAGAAAAATGTGACTTACCAGATCATTACAGCTGAAGGAATACCAAGTTTTAAAAAATTGAGGACATCTTGCAAGGCCTCCCTTGAAAAACCAGTCCAAGTATTCGCACAAGCAGGCGAGAACTTGACATAAAGTGCCAACAATAATACATTTATCCAATAGGAGATGGAATTTGCCAGGGCAGCACCTCTATTACCAAGGCCAGATTTGAAAACAAGAGCCCAACACATGGGGAAGTGTATTAAAGTTGTAATTCCTGAGATAATCATCATTGGAAAGACAATGTGCTGGGTCTGTAAGAATCTGACAAGGCACTGAAGGAGTCCATAGGCAAAAACTGAAGGGATCATGTAACGAGTGTACGTTCCTGCTCCCCTAGATATATCTGGATCCTGCCCAAGGCTGATGAGAATGTGTTCTGTGTTGGCCCAGATGAAAACTACAGGAATGCTCACAAGTAAAAGAACAAACATGGCTCTCTGCATATGTACACCTAGCATATGATACTGTTTTGCGCCATAGGCCTGACCACATAAGGTTTCTAATGCACTTCCCATTCCCATCTAGTCAACAACAACAAATCCAATTTAGTTAATAAATCCCCAGATATTTGGAATGAATTCATTTAGAGCTATGGAAACTGCAAATAAGTGTAATGATGATCAGGGGGAATGCAAGAAATGAGCAGGCTAGAACTTAATGTGTCCATACATTTTTCATAATTGTTTGGAAGGTTAGAAGAATGCTTAGATTTTTTTTTTTTTTCGCACTTAGTTATATCAACACAATGATTTATCAGTAGTGAAGTAAAGAATAGAAATCAGGTGCTAGTAATTTGATTCAAAACCAGTGTTCCTCTGTTAGATAACAGATTTACCTTTTTACACTTTAGTAAATGGTGTATTTTCTTTTAATATATGTAGATTAAATAAATCTAATTAAGATTTAAAAGAATTTGAACCTGAAAATATCTAAAAATTATAAATCTGAAAAAAAAAAAAATCAACGATCCAAAAAATCAGGTGGGGACTAAACAAGAAACTGGGTTCAGGGTCTGTTTTGCAGGTTGCAAGTCCTCCATTGAAATACCTAGTGAATGAAACAGAGAAACAAATGAGCAAATGAATAAAACTAGGCTAGAACCCTTTGGGTTGGGCGGATGAAACCCTAGCTTCAGATTAAAAATTGAATATTTTGAAATTGATAATGAGAAACCAGGAAATATTTGATTGTTTAAGTTATCAACGACGTAATGGTCATGCAACTCACGCTTCGGAGGATTTGTGGATCAAAAGATGAAAAATATGGGATCCATTAATAACCTTCAACAAATATTAACATGATAAACTTAGGATTTGTCACTATTGATGAACAGGAGATAAAAAAAGAAATAATAAGAGAAAAGAAACAAAAAGAAGAGATTATGAAAGAACGTGATACAAATCTGGAGAAGAAAAAAGAAAAGAAATACAAGAAACTCAGTTTTCATATCTTTAACAAAACGTTACAGGAACATAAAAATACAAACATTAAGGTTTTTTATTTTCTTTTTGATTGAAACTGTATTCAAATTAAATATTCATATAAAAATAAAAAAAAAAAAAAAAAAGAGAGAGAGAGAGAGAAGAGGAACCCATCATACCAACAAGCTCAATCCAGTAACTGATGCAAAGGATGTGGCCATGGCAGCAGCAGAGAGAGCTAGCTCTCCAAGATGACCAACAAACATAATCGAGATCACCTGCAAACAGTACTGTAAGAAACTAACAGTTATTAGAGGCCCTGCTAACCACAATTGCCTCTTCACCTCCCCAACAATCTCTGATCTCCAGATACCATTATTGACTCCATGCTCATTTTGCCTTTCTTCAGAACTTGGAATCAGAGGAGATTCAAGACACTGCTTTTCTTCTTTCTTCATTTTTTTCCCCCTTTGGATTCGATGTTGTCTCCCTTCTTAGAGACGTAAGGATCTTGGAGAGAGTGAGTCCGGCGGCTAGTAGGAGCGTGTATGTTTATATACTTTATTTATAGATTTTCTGCATTGAACAAGCCAGGTTTTCCGGAGTAAGTTTTTAAACTTCCTGCACGCTCGGGCTGTAAACGGAGCCAATTCGAAGCGTGTAGAGCTACATCCGTATTCGATTAGTTGATCAGATATCTAATCGAATTCGAATATATTCGATTAAATCTATATTTTAAAAAAAAAAAAAAAAGTAAAAGGGAAGAAAAAGTAAGAACACGTTTGTAGCGGACCATCACCTCTGCCACGTCAATGTTGATGAAAATATCAAAATTTCAAAAAATAAAAAATAAAAATCAGAAGAGAAATAAGTAGGGGAAAATGGAAATCCATTTTTCCTTAAAATTCGTCCAAATAAATTCAACATGATACACAATCTACACTCTGAAAAATTACAAGGAAAAAAAAGAAGAAGAAGAACAAGTAACTGATAAAGTTGATGAAAAAAGAATTTACCAATTTGTGTCATTGTTGCCGGATGCATGATCGCCATCACCACACTTGCTGGATGTCGGTCGACTCCCGCTCCCGGCATTACAGCCCCCTTCTTGATTGATATTAGTTTTTTGGAGAATGATACGCTGGTTTGACAGAGACCTCTATAAGTGTGCCATTAATTGCATTTTGTGTTACCATAACATTTTCATCTCAACACTTTTCTGGGACATTTTAAACTCCAAACACAACACATGTCAACTTATCATTCACCATATACATTATAGACACTTTTTTTTTTTATCACAAAACATTTTCGATCTACCTTTTTTTTAAACAAAAAAATTTATTGTCGTTTCTTTAGGTAAGTTTCATTTGATTGTTTGTTGTCAATTTTAAGTGTATCAACTGTTATACACCTTCTATCTCATATATATAAAAAACGGTCAAATATTAATTAAAACAGATGTATACGTATCCGCATTCAGCTCGTTTATAATTAAATATTTATTAAACGAATCAGATGTAATTACATCCATATTCGCCTTAATCGAATAAAATGCAAATGTTTAAATAGATAATTGACAACCTTATTACATACTAGACGGAGACACAACATAGACCGTCAGGGTAGTTGGGTCATTAAAGTGTTCTTTGGCCGTATAGAGCGACCAAAACACTATCATTAATCTTGCATGTTCATAAAGTCACTAATTGGGAGGGTTATGTGGCGCATAGTGAACGGTAACAAGTACACAATTATAGAAATATAAATGATGTGATGGGATCCGGATGAGGGTAGGACACCGCCAGCTGGGACTTGAACATGTGCTACTTCTGCCGTACCAATCAAGGCTGTCAACAGTGGCAGAACCACATAGGAGCCAGGGGGGAGGGGGGACACATGGTGTATTGGAGTTAAATCATTCTCCAAAATAATATAGCACAATCAATCCCCTACTATTTAACGGCTCATCAATTCAAACACAAATTGATCTGGGTGGAAGCGGCATGTTTAATGTAGTTGGTAAAGTTCTCTCTCTCTCTCTCTCTCTTTTTTTTCTGGCATCCATCGTCTTTGAATCAAGAAGTATATAACAGTAGATTATAAAATTCAGATATTTATTTATTTCTACCAAAATAATCCTTTTTAAAATGAGCCTTGATTCTGTGTGCAGCTCTAGTATTTGCATAAGTATTGGGTCTATTTGATACACTTATTCTATCCATCGCTAGGTAGAGGTTGCTCTTCTTGAATCAATTTCCGAATAAAAATTTAAAAAGATAAAAACAAAAATAAAGGATGGAATGGTCCAAGCATATGAATTTTTTTTTTTTTGTATATCTTCCACTCAGTTTTTCGGCGAAAATATTCTCTAAAGTTTTTGAGGTCGTTGTACAAGAAAGCGATTGACATGGTTATATGCGGTGATTGCTTTTTTTTTTTTTCTTCTAGATTGTCCGGTAGCCATCAATTGATCACGGATTGTACAAATAAATTTGCAACTTAGGATAGGTATGAGTAGCCAACGGTCACCCAAACCTTGGTGCTGACGATCATTATTTTTCTGAAACTTTTTGTACAATGATTCTTTTATGTGGTATCCATTCATTGCTGGCCTTATAACGAAAAATTAATATTAAATTGCAAGAAAATATCTGGAATGAATATTCTAATACTCATTATTATTATTATTATTATTATTGTTATTTTACATTTTCATTGTTATTTCTAATTTAAAAAAATTCTTAATTACTATTTTTTGGCCAAAAATTATTCAATCAATGTGTATGTTCATACAGGAGTGGGAGAAAACACTATAAAAATGCACTTGCATAGACTTTATGCAATGTGCAATTAATACACACCCAAGTTCGCCCTTGGAATGCTTTTCATTGCTGTAGTGGTTGTCGTACGTGGTCACGAACAAACTTATTTCCCTTTCTTGTTTTTTGTTTGTTTGGTAAGCACCGAACTATTTCTTTGATCCATAAAATAAGTGATAGATCATGGCTCATATTCCAAAATAAAGCGTAACCTCGATATATTAATACTCGATAAATTAATAACCTTGATTAAATAATATTTTTGACTGGTCCTGACTTGAGACCAATGTTGTAAATTAATAATTCGCTAAATTTATAAAATAATACATTAAAAAAAAAATACATAGGTCCCACTTGATATATAGATTAATAATCTCCTTATACATCAAAATTATATATATACATAACTCAATTAAGAGGCCTTTGTAAAATATGACTCAAATGTTATTTGTTTCCTTTTTGAAATTGATGTTTCATTGGACCTCATCTCTAACTTTTCTTAGTACATTAAGAATCTCTAGTGTAGTGTTCTCGTATTGCAAGAAAAAAATTATGCAATGTGATTATTGCTTTGTGTGTATCTTTGTGCAAGACAGACTCCAGTACAGAATTATTGTCTTCAACTTCATCTTCTTTGTTATTTCCCATGATGTTCTCAATAATTTGTTCGTCACTCAATAACTCTGAAATTGCCTCGTTTTCTCCTGGATAGTTCAAAAGGTACTCAACATTCATTGTATCATGATACTTCAACTCTTTGATTAGAATATGCAATTGTTGAACGCCTTTATCATTTGAATGTTGATCCAAATTCTCTGAAGCCACGTTATCCATAGACCTAATTTTACAATGTCGAAAATAATTTGCAATTGTAATTGTTTGAATATCTATTGTCCAAGCCAAGATTGCAAGATTCATTGCATCTAAAACATTTATTTTCTTTGGATTTGGGATCCCAATTTCATAACCCTCCAAATTTTTTTTGTTAAATTAACAACGATAATGCATCTTGAAAGCTCGTATGATCCCCGCATCACAAGGTTGAATCTTTGATGTTGTGTTGGGTGGTAAAAAAAACAATTCAATATTTTTCAAACCTTTAATAGTTTTTGGATGAGAGGGATAATTATCAACAAGCAAAAGAACTTTTCTACCATTTATTTTTCTATCAAGTTGTCGAACATATTCTTGGAATAAAATTCCAGTTATTCATACTCGTTTGTTGGCATGATAGTCACAATTCATACTGCTCAAGTTCACATTCTTGAAACACCGTGGTTTAACATACTTGTCAATGAACCATAAAGGAATTTTCTTAGAACCATTCTCATTACAGCAAATAACAATTGTAAGTCTTTCCTTGCCTTGTTTCTTATCTTCAAGCTGCTTTGTTGTAAGAGAATGATATGGTTGTAGCCTATATAACAATCCTGTTTCATCCATATTGAAAACATCTTTCATGGGAAATTAATTTAGTTTCTCTCTTATCGACTGCAAATTGCTCTCCACAAGCTCCATATCAACTGATCTGCTTTTTCTGAAATAACGATACGCCTTGATGTCATGTCTTGATTTGAAGGGCTCGAGCCAACCTTGAGAAAAATGGAATTCTGGCATATCTACAAGGTACATCTTTTTCAAAAACTCCTTTGCCTTCTCCGTAATTAGTTCTCCGGTCATATTCACACATTCTTGGTATTGAACAAACCACTCATAGAGAACCTTATCTAGCTCTGAAAATATTATGGTTTTGTGTCGTTTGGTATCACCTTATTCAATATTGGCTGATAGATACTCTGATGACCTCTTGATCGTATTTGATATTATTGCTTGACTTACTTACAAGTTAACCTTTTCTGACACCTACTATTGCAATTGCTTTTAGGTGCAAGTTGGATTTTCTATGTTGTACTTACATAATGCTTTACGCATTTCATCCGTCATTGTTGATTTCTTTACACATTTGAGATGAGAAACCATTGTGTTTAGTTTTACCGTTTGTGATACTGTATGCTCTTTTTATAGATGTTTTTGCTTGACTTAATGTTCATGAAGTGTATTAATTAACTATACATCGAATGTAATTTTAGTTTGTTATACAAATGGATAGATCCATGACTTCTATTTAATAAGACTGATTACATTCATGAACTTGTTTTGGTTAAACAAATACATAGAATAATGATAATTCGTTATTGGGTAATATTCGTATAATCACAATACACAATACATGTATTAAGTTCAATGTTTTGGAAAAAAAGAATACCTTGATATATTAATTTTTATTAATTAATGTATAAATTAATAAATTATTACTTTATCGATTAAATAATATCTCTATTAATTAATAAATTTTCATGGTCCCAAGGGTATTAATTTATAAAGGTTTAATTGTATATCATTAAGTAGTGTAAAAGTTCGAATATTCCAAAACATAAAATGACACATTTTAACTATTCATATATCCCTTACTTTATATTTATATATAATCGAAAATAAAAGAAAATATACATGTACTCATTTATCGACTTGGTTTCTTAAATTGTTTTTAGAAGAATAGTATATGAGGTCCTACCCCCACCCTGGTTTGAATCATCTCCAGCCTGAATGGTAAGGTTGTCAATTGGGTCGGGTTCGCTTGAAACCTGAGATGTTCAACTCAAAAATTAGATGGGTTGGGCAAACTAAACTTTGGACTCGATTGGACCCAACTTTTAAGCCCAAAGTTTTATTCAAGCTTAGATCAAGCTGACTTAATTTTAGCCCAATAATAGGCCTGATCCAGCTTGAAATAGATATCAGTATAAGTGTATAATTGAGCCCCAAAATTATTAAATATCCATATATTTTATTCTAATCCAACCATCGTAAAACCAAAGCGCTAATTCATACAAAAGGAAAAATGAAGGACCCAATCTCCGGTTCTCCTTGGTCCTCCCACTCTCCTAGTTATCATAATTGCCACCGCTGTTGTCAACAACCTCTCTCTCTCTCTCTGGTTCATGCTATTTTGTCAAATCTCTTGATTTTGAGCCATGGAGTGATCATCTACCACTCCTTTGTCCAAATCCAACAAAACCCACACCGCTTCATTGTACATAATCCATACCCCACATCTTCCATAAATTTAGACGTTTTCATACGAAATTTGTTTTAAATGTGTATTATTTTCATCTCTTAGCTCCATTTTTTTTTTTGTGAATCTCCTGGTTTCTAATAGAACCCTGGATCTATCAACAATAGAAAATAAAGAAGTAAACAAAAAAAGAGAAAGTAGGGTTCTCTTCGAGAGGATTAGACCTCCAAAGCCTAAAGGCAAAGATAAATTTTTCTTAATTGAATTTAATTTGCAGACCAACAAGAAAAGAAAACAACTCACACAACAACCCACAACATTCCATGATGGGCACATCTACCTAGATGGAAATAGCATAAAATGAAATAAAAATAAAAAAGGAAGGAAGGGGGAAAATAGGCAAGCGATCATATCATTCTCCCACCCTTAAAATTAACCTTGTCCTCAAGGTTGCCCAGCAATGTACTTTGGGAATTTCTCCTGAAATGTCTAATAGGGCTCCCAGGTGGCATCTTTGATGGCTAGATTTTTCCATTGCATAAGAACCTCAATCATTGTTATATTATTATGTTTCACAAATCTTTGATCTAAAATTGCACACGATTGAATTTTCACTTCCCCATTAGACGACATGTCAGACAATTGACTTTAAGCAATAATCTGATCTTTCAATTTCCTTTTGAGGCAGGAGACATGGAAGACTGAATGTATTTTTTACCCGATTGGAAGATCCAATTGATAAGCAACAACTCCTATTCGCTCCATAACCTTGATAGGTCCATAAAAACAAGGAAATAGTTTCATTGAAACCATAACACTAATGGAAGTTTGTCAATAGGGTTGGAGATATAAAAAAACCTAATCACCAACTTGAAATGCACACTCAATACGATATTTGTCTGCTTGTTGCTTCATATGAGCTTGTGCCTCATGTAAGTTGTCTTTGAGAAGTCGAAGAACACGATCTCTATCTTGAAGATCGCAATCAAATTGATGCATAGACAATGAGTCATGTGAGTATGAAGTGATGAGAGGGAGAACTCGTCCGTACGCTATCTCAAATGGTGTTTTCTTGGTTGTTGAGTGATAAGTAGTGTTATACTACCACTCTGCCCATGGAAGCCAACAAACCCATTCTTTTGGTCAGTTTCTTATATAGCATCACAAATAATTCTTCTTTTGGTCGGTCTCTTGTATAGCATCACAAATAATTCTCCAAGCATTGGTCTACCCATCAGTCTGAGGATGATAAGCAATGCTCATGTTCTGCCGAGTTCCATGTAAGCAAAAAAACTCTTGCCAAAACTTACTTATGAAGACGGGTTCCTATCACTAACGATAAAACTCGGCATGTTGTGTAATTTGAAGATGTTATCAATGAAAACCTGAGAAACATTAGATGTAGTATAGGGATGTGATAATGAACAAAAGTGTGCATATTTAGTAAATCTACAACCACAAAAATTGCATTCTTCCCATGTGAGGTTGGTAGGTCATCCACAAAATCCATAAAGATGTCTGTCTAAACCTAAATTGGATTAGGCACTAGTTGAAGCAGGCATGGATTGGCTACTGTTTCACTCTTATTTCGCTGACACATATTACATTCTTCTACAAAGGTCATTTTTCATTCTATGCCAATAAAACACACTTGAAATGCATTTATATGTGCGAAGAAATCCGAAGCAACCAACAGATGGAGA
Organism: Platanus orientalis; assembly: GCA_025762735.1. Classification (NCBI taxonomy): domain Eukaryota; kingdom Viridiplantae; phylum Streptophyta; class Magnoliopsida; order Proteales; family Platanaceae; genus Platanus; species Platanus orientalis. Next base: position 152 of record JAOXJP010231370.1, on the reverse strand, counting down.
TGAATGTAACATTTGAAGTAATGTAAGTTTTTAGACAAACTTGGCAGTCAATACAATTTATCCCTTATGTCTCAAGTCTATTTCATCCTGTGTATAGTGAGGGGTGCTAGTAGGATCTTGCTGTAGCTGTTGAATAAGGCTTTGTGTTGTGG
>JAOXJP010231369.1:0-10641 GCA_025762735.1 Platanus orientalis | reverse complement strand
GCTTAAAAGGGAAGGAGATGCAAGCGTCAGGGTGAGCTGGAGATCCCATTCGCCCAGGTATTTCACCAGTATGGAAAGACAGTAAAAGGCCCAAGTGGGTCCACGGCTGCTCTGTTTTCCCAAACGAGAAACAAGGCAGTCGAAGGCTTGTTAATGATTAAAATAATTCAACACCCACCTGCCTTTTTGAACTTTGTTTCTTTCCTAAAGGTCATGTATAAGGTGATGATGGTATGAAAATGTTCAATCCCTAACTCATTCAAGCTTCCAAGCATAAAGAAACAAGCAAAACCCAGATGACCCACCTGAGTTATACCCCTCTCTACTGAACTAGAACCCACAGTCTAAGACGACAATGGAGTGGATGTCAACGAAGACGACTGCGGCGATGATGATATCAATGTCGAAGATGGAGATGTGGATAACGATATTGGCTTAAATATGAACGATGCATGCCTTAATCCAAGACTAAACAACCAGTCATGAACATTCCAATACTCTTCTACTCTGAATTTTTTAGAGAAATGGACTCATTACATCTAAATTTCCATTAAGGTGCTTGACCCGGATGGCAAGATGCCCATCCATTCTAATCTTCATTTTTGGATCAAACCCACCTGAAAATTTGTTGTTCCCAACAATCACAACCATGAGAGGGACGAGACATAGGTTACAAGATGACACTTGGTGGGAAGAAAGTGAACAATGATGAACTGCGAGGGGAGAGGGAACGTGTAGAGGGAGACAAATTTGGTGGGCCTAATCCTAATAAGGGTATGAAAGGAAACTAAAAGCTGTGAAGATGGATAACTGGTTTTTTTTACTATTTTACCTTTTATATACCATTTTAGAAATATTTTTTAAAAATTTAATACCCTCTTTTTCAAATATTTAAAAATACCATATTATTTAACTATTTTGCCAAACTTGATGGATGATTTAGGAAAAATCCCAAATATATCCACCTAGAACTGACCAATAACCCAAAAAATGATTTCCAAGCTTGCTTGCTAAAATATTCTCAATCCCTATCACAAAATTAGAATGTCCTATCATAGTGGACATCTATTTTAATTACAACGATTGTGACCCATTCCAAAATTCAGGCATAAAGCATACTAGACAAAATGGTATGGTAAAAGTAAAGAAGCAAAGGCTTCATTTGTTAACACTCACAGAGGAAGAATTGTTTCTACTTCCCTTAAAAAGGCTAACCTCTGCTAGGGATCAAGTACACAGACACATCACCACCAAAAAATGATTTCACTTTTAGGGGGGCACTTGTCACTTGTCAGCACTGATCCGTCCACCCCAACACAACGGGGGCTAGCATTCTTAAAGGAGCCAGACAATATCTTTTATGCTTCCAAAGAGTAATTCTTGCATTTTAATTACCCAAAATTCCAAAAAAAAAAAAAAAAAAAGCAAAAAATACATGTTTGTTAAGTTCAGATTCTCTCTCCAAATCCAACTCCCAAAACCAGTTTGGGAGTGAAATTTTGGGAGCTACAAAAAGTTGTTTCCCTGATTCCAATTTCCAATTCTTCTTTTCTCCTATTAACTTTCTAATTCTAATATATCATCATCATCTTCGACATCTTATTATTTTCATTAAGATCTTAGGTTTTTTTCAAATTCTTTTTTGTCAAACCAAACACTTTTCTCATTTTGGAATTCACTCCAAAAGAGAATAATCACAATCACAAAAGGTATTTCAACACTCTTTCATGAATGCATGTAAATAACAATAACATGAAGTTGATGAGTTTAAAATACAACATTTAGAATAAAATTGCAAAATCATACATGCAATAAACAGCACAATTAAAAATAATGATCCATTGTGGATTTTTAAAGTTGCTCTTTTTTATTCGAACAATTGCCATCATCAATTTCTACTGTTGAAGAAATTCGCTCAAGACAATGTGGGAATTTTGGAGGAAGGGTTAGCAATGGTTGGTCATCACATGACCCTTGACACGCCAAACCCAATGCATACCCCAACGCTCTTGCAACAGGCACCGCAACAGCATTCCCAACTTGTATATACCTGAATTGAATTTGATTGTAACACTTGCATTAGTTGTGAAACATTTATAAAATGAGAAGTAAAACAAGCATTTCAAGACTATAATGTGAACAATTGAAATGGCAACAAAATGAAAATAATTTATGATCATGGGTAATCAAGTAGACTCCATTTGGAGCTGTTCTAGGGTCTAAGGTTTTTATCTATTTCAAGTTGTAATCCTGTTGCATGCTTCTTACCGAAATTTTCCAATGTCAGTACTTACCCATTGCATAGGTTTTGATGTCTTAGAAAAAATATTCATTATCCTTCAAATGAAAGTAAAATTGCACAAATCCAAAATGATTAGGGAAAGTTATAACCAAATTACTAAAGTCATATCAAAATGTGACAGGAATAAAGCTTTTATAAGTTTTACTTAATATTTTTAGAAAGTTCGATGTTAAAAGGTCTTAATTCTTTTTTAGAAGATTGTGTTAATTCTTAATTCATTTTTAGATGACTGTATTAAGTATAAAGGTCTTAATTCATATTTAAAGTCCCCATGGTATTAAAAAAGACTTTTTAGCTTCTGTTTTGGGAAAGTAGTTGACATTGGGCTTGACATTGGGCAGCTTCTAAAATCAAGAAGCTTGTAATATATTAAACAACCCCACCCCTATATATATTGAATAGAGATTGAAGAGTTCTATTCATTTGAGTTTGAGAAAAAGGTGATGTTTTTCTCTAGGTTGAGATTGGGTTCATTATAAAACACTACAGGGCTGGATTGTGTTGGCTATACAGCAAATCTTGGACTGCTAATACCAGTCATCTTCTGCTTCTTTCACTTATTTTACTTCACATACCAATCAAACAGCAACTGAAAAAAATACATCAAATACATCGCATGGTTTTCAGGAAGTTTCTCTGGAAGTTCACAAATTCATTTTCTTGTCTTGCTAATTTCCATACAATTAATGGATTAGGTTTCTAAATTCTGCTCTACAGATTTTTTACAGCTGGGATTAGATACAAATGAATTTCATACAAATAGGTGCAAAAGGCACTAGGGGCCTGACGCATCAGCACCGAAAAGTGATTTACACTTTATGGGGGGGAGGGGGGGACTTATCACTTTTCAGCACTGATGTGTTCACACCCTACTGCCGTTTGCATGAAATTCATTTGTACCTAATCTTCGCTCGATTTTTTGGGATAGGCTTGAGTTTTGGTCATTTTATATACGTTTATTTACTTGTTTATTCTAAAATTTTGTGGACTGGTTCCTTATCCATAAACCTGTTCACCCCTAAAATTTAAGTTCATTCCATATCTCTAGCCTGGTTTTAAGTTTCATCGATAACCAACCAAAATTTTTCAAAATTGTTTTAGCCTAGTGATGCAGCATGCATATGGACTAGTCGGTGTGTGTACAAAAAGTTAAGAATAAAATTTGTAAGAACAATAACAAAACAGAAACACAATTCCTACTTATATATTCACACACGAAATCAGACAAACATTAAGTTAAAACTAATATGCATGATAAGAGCTAAACCTATAAAATAATAAACAATATAAACTTAAGCTATATGTGAAAATAACAATGGAAATAAAGAATTAGTCAAATGTCTAGTAGTTAACCAATAATTCAGAATATCATAAAGTGTTCAAAACTAAAAGAAAATATGAGAAAAGCCATGGACTGAACATAAGGAAGCAAGAGAACACTTAAGAACCTATTAAACAATGCTAAGTTAGGATTATGAATGATAAGTTCTCAGGTTTCTCAGGCAAAGTCTATGTTCAACAGTATTTATCACCACCAATATCACCCACTAATGGGATTCAAAAGATGACAATATAGGAACATGTAACTACCTCATATATGTTATGGCAAACCTGTTTAGAGGCTGATACCAGGTGGAAATTGCTCACAAGAGTAAAATTATGATGGCCAAAATTCAGCAAACCAGATTTTATGCCTTGCCGCCAGCCTATTTGATCCCAGGTGATAAGAGTTGATATCCCGCAGCTTTTTAGGAGGCTGCCACCTGCTGTAGTGTCGCCCAGGAGGTAAGAATGGCTTCCCAAATTCTCGTCTCTGAATTCCTAGTATTTAGGAGCAGCTGATGGTTTTCGTAAAACCAAAAAAAAATGCATGTTTAACGGCCGTTCTGACGAATCCAGGTGGAAATATTGATTCCCAAAAGTTTGGGATTGGGTTTCTTTTGCCTTAGGATCATTTAATGGTTGTGATAACCTTGCCAAAAACCCTCAACCAGATCCCTAACAATTAGGGATTGGGATCAGTTCTTCCAAAATTTGTTGTTTGACCCTGTTTAACGCCTCCTCAGGAATAATCTGAATTTATCTCAAATAGGTAGAACCCTTTGGGATGGGTTTCACCCTTCTAGGAATCGTGTAAGGGCCTTCAACAAGGCCGAGAAAGATCAAAGTCCAGCTCCCTAGATGAGCTGGATTCAAAATCATGCGAAGGAGTTCTAAGCTGTATTCACGCCTAGGCTAGCTTATTTCCGCAAGAAACCTTGTCAAAGCCTTTTGACATTGTTGAAGGAGGCATCCCTAGTCAAAATTTCAATCTTATGCATATGCAGAGTATTAAGATTTTTTGAAAATATCAATCTTTATTGAACCATAATTAATCTCTCAGGGATTTCTTCAGTTTAGCGGTAGAACCTCAAGAACGGGATATTATATCAAAAAGAAAAATTAAGAAGTAGGAGAGAACCTTTGCCCAAAGGGGAGAAGCCCCTCCACTACCACTGTTAGACCAGGATAAACTAGACCCATTTCAGGAGGATCTTCAATTGTATTCAAGAAGGAAGAAGTAGACACCAAAATAACCAAACGTGAGTAACAAACTAACTTTATTATTCATCATCATAATCAACCAAGTCGTATGGGGTGTTTTTATAGCCACCACGGCTAGGTTTATCACAACCTAAACAAGTAAAAACTAAAATAACCCCTAGCAACAATCTTTGGCCAATATAACCCTAAATTACATGAAACAACAAAAATACCACTAGAATTCCTACCAAGACAAAAATGCCCTCATAAAATGTGTTAGGAAAATAAAGACAAAAGAAAATCTCTAGTGGAACTATAACATGAACGCAATCCTCTTCGCCATCTATGATAAACCTCAAACTATTGCCTAGACCTAATGTCCTCATCACCTAGATTGTCTTTATTTAAAACCTAAATTGAGCCCATAACCAACAAGAGTTTCTAAGGTCCTTCAACCATCCTACATCAACAACTCATGTCACCAATAATGATAAAGTAACCAACAAACATGTTACCTACCAAACCTGGACTGCCAATATATAGACAAAGAAAGAAAAAGTAATTCCATGAGTGCAAGATAATCTACTTGAAATATTTACAAATTCACTCTTATCCTTTTCCTACATCCACCCTAATTCAAGCATCAACTCTTCAAATCTCCATCTAAAATAACATTAGTTGAGGATAACCAACTGATTTAACAACCCTGTCCCAATAGAGAGAATTGACTCAACAACCCTACCCTACCCTAATCATAGATAACACCCCTATTGTTTCATGGGGACATCAAGGTGCTTTTGTTCCATCCCCCTTAAACAAACCAATCCTCAAGGGTTGACATGTGGTAAGCATTCTTGTCAGTCAATAGTTTCATCCTCAATTTCTTATACAACAAAACCCTCCAACAATGCAAATTGCCCTTTGCAAGAGTGATCTGGCATTAATCGTCCAACAAAATTGTAACAAAGGCCTTTCTTACACCTTCATCTCTGCAGGTGTCATTTCCCCCAAGGGCAAGTTCTTGTCTGATTGAACAATGGAACCAATGTCTTCATTCCATGCTTACAAGGGGGGAACCTTTCACTATACCAAACAAACCTCCACATATTAATGCGTCAACTTGAAAGCAGACATTAAGGTTGTGGGTTTAAGGAATTGGAAACCTCCACATATTTCAATCTTTGAACCAAGTTCAATCCTTGAACCAAGCCAACGAATTTCATAACACATCAGGAAGGCCATAAATCAGATTGTTCAACAGCTCAAAATAAAACAACAAGAAGAACAATATTTCGCAAAGTCTAGCAAGCGCACTAGGTGTATTGGCTTGTTCACAGGTTCCAAAGAGGAAAATAACTTGGTAAATTGGGATCATTTCACTTCACTAAAACTATGTTGTACCTAATAATATAAGGTACAAGATATCTCAAAACAATTGGTCGACAATTCCATCCTTTCTTTAAATGGAACATTGTTGTACACCTTATATTTTTTAGCTTGAAACACCCAACCAAAGTGATCCTAACCATCAAGCTTTACAATTGGATTTTCAGATGATATCAACCTCCTAAACATCCCCAAACATAATCAAGCATAAAATGAGTTATCCTTTACGATCCCAGCAAATTGTGTTAGATTTGTCAATCACAACTGCAGAAATTTCCTCAGTCAAATACTTGTCCGCAATAACCAACTCAACATGTCATTAATGTCAACCATCACTTGTGTACTCTTTTCCTCTATTGCCACCACCATATTTGTCAACGACTTTAACATAAAAAGTTTCTTCATTTTCTTTTCCATTGTCTTTGATGTCAATTTTTTCATGTGTTGATTCTGATTTCCCATATACATGCAGAACCAACTCTAATACCAGTCGATACAAAACCCACTTTTAGAGAGCCAATACGACAACAAAATAAAGACAAGGTGATTGGTGGGAGATCGTCAACCTAAAATTCATTACTAATTACATCTTCCTCTCCTTTTCCTACGAGCACCCTCATATAAGCACTAACAAATTGCTAAAGTCTCTATTTCAAACAAAAGCTAAGGATAACCCATTGACTCAACAACCATAGCCTACCAAAGAATAATAACTCAACAACCTTACCATACAATTAGAATGACAATGCCCCTATTGTTCCACAAGGACATTAGGGTGCAGTGTGGTTACCTTTCTTTAACAGGTCCACAGAGTTTGTAGAAGTCAGGAAATCCTTGCAACCGTGCATTTTCCCGGATCGAAAGCACCCTATCTTGTTCAGGATGTAAAATTGCCTGCCAAATATCAAAAATTATAGTTAAGCCTATGCATAGTATAAAATCATAAATATGTTGCAAGCATATAAATCAAGAGGGGAACCTAATGAGTAAGAAGAAAACCTGGTTGTGGGGCTCCGCCCTTGTCACTACAGTAGGAACAGTTTCATCCCACCATAACCGACCAAACGGCCTGCATCATTTCAGGCAATATTAAAAGAGCACATCAAAGTAAACTGAAAGATAAACAATAGCATGTGTACTGAAACATCCAATCCTTACTTTGTTGAAGAGCCATTAACAAAACTCATTGCATAATCAGGTACCTACAATAGAAGTAACGTTAATGTAGGGTAATGAAAGGCAACAAGTTGATTAATAACATGCATTACCAAAGGCTTTCCCGAAGGTAAGAACACTCTTTCAATAGATTCATCCCATTCTACTTTGTTATCTGGACGAACCAAGACACCAGGAAGATCCCTGAAGTTCGCACCCTAGGACAAGAAAAAAGCATACCACTCAACAATAGAATCCAACCAAAGTTCACACTGAATGCCCAAAGATTGTTCCATGGGATCTAAAGAACTAGCAGCAGAAGTGAACCTTTTTCTTTGGAATCCGACAAATTCGTTGATAATCGTCCTCATTGACCTGCAAAGGACGATGATCAAAAAGCATCTTCGGCGATGATTTCACCTTTTGCCCCGTACTAGCAAAACCCACCAACTCTGCAAAACGGACAAAAGCTTCAACCACGTTAACTAAACAAAATGACTTCTAACAATCTAAATGGAACGCAGGAGAATATAATAAGACTTGCAAATGGATCCCTTTTTTATGCCACTTCATATAAGAAAGCATATAGGACCCAACAATTCGCGTAGTCTATCAACATACACTGCTAATTCAACTTACCAAACACTTCGCATGTAGTATTTATTTATTTTGATTTTCAATAGAGCACCGTAAAATTACCCAGTATGAGTTAAGGAGTTGGATCAATGGTTTAAAATACTAGTTAGTCTATGAGTCGTTGATTTCAGTTAAATTAAAAACTTTGAAATTAAATAGCCTTCTTTGTTTCATTGTTCTAATATCAAAATAGTATACGTAAGAATCAACATCAGAAATTACAAATGAATGGTGCTAGAGCACATATAAATACTTGATGCAATGTGACACATGGCAGTACATGATTTCAGGGTGGTTATTTTTAAGAGAAAAATCAAGGCAAATAAGAAATTATTAATATGATTTTTCTTTTATTTAGAAATATTTATTTTGTTAAGTTTTTGGGTTTAATTAGGAACCTTTTTATTTGTTAAGTATTGGTTTTTATTAGGAGTTTTTAGAAGATTAGGATTCTATTTTGGCTCAAAAGGAGAAATTCGCACAAATTTGGAATTTGAAAGGTTTTGCGCAGTGTTTAGTCCAAAAGGCATAACTTTTTGTATAGATATCCGATTGAGGTGATCTTTATGGCGTTGGAAAGAATACTTCAAGGGCTACAACTTCGATTTCACGAAACATTTCCAAATTTGGTTGTTTGCAAGACAAAAATCATGCCCCAAGATAATGGACGTAATTAGAATCTTTCCCTGCGAATTTTTAGACGAATTTCTTAGATTTTGTTAGGGTTTTCTATTATTTTTTTTGGTATTTAACATACAAATAAGCTTAATGTAATAAAGAGAGAGATTGATTTGAGTTATTTATTCATTGAGATTTATTCTCTATTTAATTCTTGGTATTTTCCTTTAAAGAAAATCAACAAGTCCTTGTTCCTGATATTTTCAGCTTTGAAATTCAACAGGTCCGTGGAAGATTGCCCCAATTTGTTAGTCAGATTCATCACCTACACTGTCCCCTGCATCAATACTTATTAGCGTGCTTGTGTTACTATTGAGAAAGTGAACATCAAACAATGGTCTTGGAAAATGATTAATTATAGAATCTACAACATCAACCTATTATGCTACAGTGTTTAAAACTTTAATATTGATTCGATTTGCTTATTCAATTAGTGTGCACAACGTTTTACAGAATTTTATTCATTATTTTATCTTTTTTGCAGCCCGACCATGCTAATCAATTTTGGTATACTAAGTTCACATTAACATATTCGATAACCATGAGCCATGATTTCAAAAAGGCAAATTGTAAGCAAATTCAACTATTAACTTGCAAACGTACAATTGTGATTTGTTGTCAATGAATGGGATTAAACCATTAAAATATTATCACATAAAGAATCTGATGTAGGATAGGTCTTGAAAAAAGAAATTAAGCATAGAAAAAATAGAGAAGATAAGAAAAAGAAAGAGAAGAGATAGAAGGTAGAATACTCACCTCATGTAAAGGGTTCAGAGACAACTTGGGATACTACACCCATTTTAACACACATGTGTCTTCTTTTCAAATAATCATATTCAACTAATTTTCATTGATTTAATGTGGCCTTTAAATAGGCATTACATGCATAATAAAATAAAATAAGATCCTAAATTCTAGATCTTCTAACAAAATAAATTTGTCAAAATTTAAAAAAAAAAAAATTAAGAATCTTGGTTGAAACAAAATTTGGTTTGTTGACTAAGTTATTGGCCCCTACAAGACCTCAAATAATCTCCTAAAATATTTTTCACAAAACTTCCTAAAATCCTAAACTTACTAGACAAATTTTCTAAAAATTAAAAATACACAAACTTAAAACTTACTAAAAAACATTATTCTCATTTTTAGTAACCACCCCTTAGTAATTGAATCATAACTTTGCCAAATCACCTTAGATTTGCGCAATCTTGGTCTCATTACAAAGGTACTAAAAAACCGATCTAAAAATACCAGAATCAAGTCAAAAAGTTAAGTTTTGGTCATAGAAAAACCGGGTCCAAAAAGAAAAACAGGATTACAATTAAAAACCCAAAAAAACTAGGGCCCCGTCTGGGAACCATTCTCTAATTCTCTCCCAAAATTTAGAAAATAGATTCTAGAGATTTTTCATTTTTTAAAGTCATTCCCTAATTAGATGAATGTTTGGTAACATTTAATCTAGAATCCATTTTTTATATATTCTAAAACAGGATGTTGTTTGGCAATGACATGCAGAAAATCTATTTTTTCCAGATTGATGCAAGAATTTGGCATATTGTTGAATATGTAGAACCAATAATCCATTAAAAAATGTGCAATTAACATTTACTTCAATCTCATCATAGTCACCAAAATCTATCCATAAAAATTAGACAAAATAGGGTATTTTGGTAAATCTGTGTGATAGGGGTATTTTGGTAAATTTACTAATATTCACAAATTTCTATTTCAACAAGATCGTTATCCATATCATTTTCTCATTTGAAGTTTTTTGTTTGATGTAGATATGAAGAGTCAAGGTTATAAGTTTGTTCATCGAGTCTCGTGCCCACGAACCCAAAGAATTCATTCTTTCTTTGTTTAGCACTTCTATTTTTAATGACAAAAAATGTTGCCAGAATTTGAAATTTGGAGCTATTCTAAGAATGCATCCCGTATATCCAAACATCATTTTCTCA
>JAOXJP010231368.1:0-10641 GCA_025762735.1 Platanus orientalis | reverse complement strand
AAACCCACGAGTGGGCTGTGTCTTCTTCCTCCTTAATCTCCCTCTTCTCTCTTCAATCTCCCTCATCTTCTCTTACTTCCCCTTCTATTCTCCGCATATTTTCCTTCTTCCTCTTGTTCTCCTTTATTCTTCTTTTCTTCTCTTGTTTTCTATCATCTTACTCTTTAGAATTTTTTGCAGTCTCAACTTAACCTCCATTGCTTCTCTTCATCACCATTCACTAATCCCATCACCATTGACCAAATCCTTCCACAAGGGTGTCTATAACCCTTGAGTGACCCACCTAAGAGGATTTTCTCTTTCATAAAACCACTCCCTAATAAATAAGGACTGATTTATATAGGGGCTGGCAGCACTTCATCTTACATCAGATTTTTGTTGAGTTTTTTCTCACACTTGGAGCATGATTTTGGAATGGATCCTGCATTTTTGTAGAGATATTTGAAACTTCTTTAAGATGTAAGAACAGTTCATTGAAAGCTTGACTGTTTTTAAATTGGTGTTTGATTTTGTGGGTTCCTGGTGAATTCGGTTATAGCATATTTTGGGGATTTTTCAAGGAAAAATAACTAGAGGGCTTGGAAATTTGTGAAATTTTTATTAGAGGCCCCTGAATATTTGCATTGCATAACCCTAGAGTTTTGGAATTTTCTGACACCCGTCAGGGGTATTTTTCGTAATTTTATCAATTTTTGGGAAAATTATAAATTTGCCCCTTGACCAAAAATTCCAGATTTTTATCTTTGGGTTATTCTTTATTTATTTGAAGTTGTCTCTCAAGTTCCACATCACCATTCCGGTTACATGTTCCAATTGGTCCCTATCTAGTTGGGTTCCTGAGGAGTTTGGTGATTATGTTTTTAGCCAGTGGTTGCTACTCTTTAGTTAGCTAATGTAATGTCAATAGGTTTCACGGTTAAGTACACTTTTCATTTCCCTCATGGAAAGAATGTTGGAGCTATAATTAATGACCTATATGCAAACAATTTCATTTCTCCTCAATTGGCTGAGAGATTGATGTAAGATATGTCTAGCGAAATTGTGATAGACAAAAATACCAGCCAATCACAGAGAGACACGTGGTAATGCTAAACCAGGCCAACCCGAATCCCGGTTCAACCCAAAGGACCTTACAACTCTCTGAGACATTGAATGAGTCAATGTCAAAGCAGTTTCTACAAATAACTATCACTGAGCCTAATTTCCAGGTTGATTATTCACTCCAACCAAATCCACTCTTGAACTCAAGAAATATATCAATAGCCTCCTCCAGAAGAAAGGGTCAAAGGAAGTTCACAGAGGATCAACCTAACCAGTTTCCAAACCTCCTAATGCACATGGAAGAGATCCAAACGATGGAAGAAACAAATCCCATGAATACAGGAATGTGAGTTAGCCAACTTTATTAAAAAAAGGGTTGGCCTTCATCTTAGAAATACGAGAAAAATTTCATCCAAAACCTTCTCAACACATTTTCGTTTTGTTTTAATAACTTGACCGTCGGAGGCCCATTGGCAGGTACCTCACTAGTACGCGATACTTCAGAAAAGGTTTCAATTCTAACCAATAGCCCAATTTGATCTATCCTCAATAACCCAAGGGAACGAGTTGGTTAACTTGATTGTGCATCAAAAAATTGCATCCATAGTTTGGCGCCATCTGTGGGAAGCGTATTACAAAAAGCCAACCTTCACAACTAAGTGAAGCATTTATAATGGCTCCACGATGAGCAAACACCCAAGTTAGTAACAAGGGTCCTGATCCCCACGTTGACTAACCCAGTGAGCAAGATGGTCCTCCACAACTCATTGCAATGCAAGCACAACTAGAACTCCTCCAAAGGAGGTTCGAGAAATAAAGGGAAGAATTAATGAGCTAGTTGGATAGATTGGCCCAGGAGAATGACCTCCTTCGTGCACGTCTCCCTCCCCTAGTAGATCTAAAAGATTATGATTAGCATCATCATTCGTCTAGCTCTCATAACAGTAGCAAGGAAGACATGACATGCCACCATGACTAGACTAAGGAGACTGTTCACCCTGATGTGGAAATCTTAAAACAAAAAAACGTGTCTAAGATGAGGTGCAAACTTTGGTGGACAAGAGGCTGGAGGAACTCAATGTATGGCCAGATGGAATCTGAAATCAAACTGCCCAACAAATAACATAGAGCGTAGTGTGAAGCCTTGACAAATCTCCTTTAAGTCTAACATCATGAACCAACCTATCCCTTGATGCTTCACCATGCCAAAGTTTGTCAACTTCGTTGGATCCACGGACCATGTGGCACATTTGCATCATTACCAATAGATGATGACCCCAGAACAACATAACGATGCATTCACATGCAATCTTCCATTCTAGCCTACAAGAGATACCTTTGGGATGGTTCCATAAGCTGTCACCTGCAAGTATCTATTGCTATCGTCAACTTTGCATTGCTTTTGTCACGTAATTCGAGCATGAATGTCTACAGAAAAAGGATATAGACATCCTCTTCAATATGAAAAAAAGGAGCAAGGAGCCATTGTGGGAGGACACTGAGGTTCGAAACAGAGATGCTCCAAATTAAAGGCTATGATGAGAGAACGACTGCAATTGCTTACAAGAGAGGTCTTCCTCCTTCCAACTGTTCGCATCAATCTCTCACCAAGATGCCTGTAGAAGACATGGATAGCCTCCTAGTCAGAGCTGAGAAATATGCGAAGTTAGAAGACAAAATCCCTACCATGGGAACCATGGTGATCGATACCTCAACAGACTTTCGGTTCAAGCTCAACCTTGCAAGCAATAGATTGAAAAAAAATTTCAGCAAGAGAAGGAAGGTGGGAGACAAGTGACCAATGAGTTCACACCACTCAACACACCAATCCAAACAATCTTACAACGTGTAAAGCATGAGGCATACTTGAAGTAACCCGAACCGATGTAGGGGGATCCTAGCACAAGAGATCAATCAAAGCATTGTGCCTACCACAAAGCAAAATGACACAAGACAAAAGAATGCAGGTCCCTCCAATTGTAGTTGGAAGACCTTATCAGGCGACAATATCTCAAAACTTACATTGCTAATAACAACCCCTAAGGGTCACACCCATCATGAGAAGAGAGATCTCCCCAAGGGCAGGTGGCTAATGCTCATTAGCAACAAGTTATAACTCCTGTCATCCATAGGATTCATGGAGGATCCCGGGGGGAAGGAATGACGAAATCAGCTTTAAGAAGCCATCATCAAAGGGCCACCTAGTTGTGATGTGTATTTCACATATGATAAACAACTCAATTGATGCCAAAGTTAGATCTAGTGGAACAATAAAGTCTTATTGCAGTCTCAGACCAGGATTTGGAAGGATTACGCTATCCCCACGAGGACGCTCTGCTCATCTCTCCAAGGATCTCCAATGCTAATGTAATAAGGGTAATTATAGACACTAGCATTTCAGTAGAGACACTGTTTGCTCTAGCTTTCCATAAAATGAATTTAAAAAATTCAGATTTGGAACCTTGTTCATCCCCATTGGTTGGTTTCGATGGTCAGGCTACACTTGCATTGGGAAAAATAAAGCTACCTGTTTCGCTTGGGATTGTCATAGTGATGGTCAACTTTTTGGTCGTGTAAGGACCCTCTCTGTACAAGAGGATGGATTCATAAGATGAAGGTAGTTCCATCCACATATCATCAATTTTTGTGATTCCCAACACTCGAAGGGGTCATGGAGGTTCGGGGGGATCAAGTGCTCACCATGAAATGTTATGCACTCACCATGAAGATCGAAGAACAACTCATAGCCGTAGATCAATAACAACTATAGTGCAGACTCCAAGCAGCTCCCAATGGGCCTTAGGGTCCACAGGCTTCCACAATGGAGGAACTCGAATCAGTATCTTGACAGGCCAAATTATGACACCTAAATTGGAGCTTGTTAGTCTCAGGAGACTAAGGAACAACCAACTCAATTTTTAAGAGAAAATAAAGATATATTTACATACTCCCTAGAAGATATGCCAGGGATTAGCCCAGATGTGATGAGCCATAGGCTGAATGTTGATCCAACTCATCCTTCGGCCAAACAGAAACAGAGGAGATTCGCACCCGAACGCAATCTCATCAAGGAAGAAGTTGAAAAATTATTGTAGGCTAAGTCAATTTGAGAAATCCAATATCCAGAGTGGCTAGCCAATGTGGTCGTCCCAAAGAAGAGTGAGAAATGAGGGTTTGTGTAGATTTCATTGACCTCAACAAAGCTTGCCCTAATGACAACTTCCCATTACCTAAAATTGATCAACTAATTGACTCCACAACTGGACATGATATTTTTCCCTTCATGGATGCCTACTCAAGGTATAATCAAATCCTCATGTACCCACCTGATCAAGAGTAGACTTCATTCATTACTGAACAAGGACTTTATTGTTATCGGGTCATGCTTTTAAGCTTGAAAAATGTGGGAGCTACCTTTTTTTTTGAGTAACGAATAAATTTTATTAAAACAAATAAAAAAAGAACACAACAGTCGAGAAGGCTACAACAAATACAACCGAGCAAAGAAAAAAGTTACAATATCATTCCGGCATGTAATCCCCTAAGAACCCTGTAGCCTGCCCTACACCCTACTTTGTCAATTTATCAACCATAATAGTTTGAGCCCATGGGACATGATAATGCACAACATTCAGCTCAACAATCAGGACCCTAATTTCATAAATGAAGTGCTGCATCCACCAATAACCACATTTATCCCCCCTCCCCCAACTAATCATAGTGATGGAGTCACCTTCCAAAATGCAATCCTTGATGTTTCTACTCTTTATCAACCGAAGGCATTTAAGTAAGCCGAGAAGCTCCGCCTGGATAGAGTCACTATCCTTATTGGGCTACCTTGGGCATAAACAATAAACCCATGATGGTCCCTCAAAATGCACCTGTGCTCGGCAGGGCCTGGGTTACCAAAGGAGGCTCTGTCAAAATTGGCTTTGAATCTTCCCACATGGTGGAATCCACTCCAATGCCATTTCTTCCTTCAACGAAAGAGCCACTGAAATACACGTTACCCAATCTCGCACCAAATCATTCAAGGAATAGTCTTTAAGTTCTTTTTTCACTAACACCTATGATCCCACTTCACAAAGTACATAATCAATCACTGCCCATATGTTATTCATTTTATCATAAAAAATTCTCATGTTTCTTTCCTTCCACACTCCCTAAACAATGCCCTGCAACAACACACAAATGAAAATTCTTCTTTTCTCCCCTTTAACTCCACCATCCCAATGGTATAAAAGGTCTACAAGAGCCTCTAGCATTACAAACTATAATGATAATGGTTTTGAAAGAAACTCCATATGCTATAGGTAAAAGCACAATGTATAAAGATGTGGTTTCCGGTCTCCCCATCATTTCCACATAGATGACACATTAAAGGGGATAAGGCCATAAATGGACACCATTTTTTAAGGACATCCATAGTGTTTTGCTTACCAAGGGTTCAACAATTGGTCAACAAGATTTTTAAAGATCAAATAGATAGGAACATGAAAGTGTATGTGGACGATATGCTGGTTAAGAGCAAAAGAAAGGAAGATCACATCCCTCATCTGTTGGAGGCCTTCTAGGTATTCAGAAGGTACAAAATGAAGCTTAATCGTTCGAAATGTACCTTCGGGGTGTCTTCAAGCAAATTCCTAGGCTTTGGTTACATAAAGAGGGATAAAAGCTAACCTATCTCAGATTAAAGCTCTAATAAAGATGCCTTCTCTAATCAACATCAAGGAAGTCCATAGGCTGACTAGAAGGATAGCAACCCTAAGCCAGTTCATCTCTAAGTCTGCTGCCAAATGCAAGCCATTTTTCAAGTTTTTTTTTTGATAGGTAATTTTAGGTGAAGACGGGTTTTGAACCCAAGAGGTTCGAGTGGGATAACGAGTCGAAGCAAAATTCCAACAATTGAAATATTATTTGGGTACTCCACTACTTTCTAAACCCAAACTGGGAGAAGAGCTATTCTTTTAAGTTGTTGTTTCCCTTCATAGCAGTTAACGCGGTCCTGATAAGAGAAGATTGAGGTAAAAAACCAATTTACTATGTAAGTAAATCCCTTCTCAATGCTAAGACATGATAATCACACTTATAGAAAGCAATACTTGCCCTAGTAAGTGAATTCTGGAAGCTGCATCCATATTTTCAGGTTCACACAATCATGGTCGTTACCAGTTGTTTTATCAAGATGATCCTAGTGAGAGTTGAGCTATTCAAAAGGGCATTAAAGGAGTTGTAGAGCTTGGCAAATTTGACATCAGTTGCCAACCTCAAACAATGAAGAAATGACAAGTCCTTGTTGACTTCCTTGTAGAATTGGCACCAAAATTAGAAGGTCATTGATGCGGACATGGGAGGCCAAGTGGAACCCACACATGGCCTTGGTGGGGTCCACACAAGAAGACACATGGAGAAACATCTTTGGGATACATGAAGTTTTTTAAGAGTCTGTCTTTGAATGTTTTACTGTTTTAATAGTTTATGGGTTATTAAAGTTTAGGACATGATGGCCATTTTAATTTTTGTTTTTGGGTGTTTTTGTAATAAGGCATTATTGCCTATGGTATTTTAGTAATTTTTAGAGAGTCAACAAGTCAAAGTGGGGTGCTCTTAGAGTGATGGTCAAAATCCTTTATTATGACTTGTTTTTGACACTTTGTTTTTAGAAAGTCAAATTTTTAGTAGTTTTGAATTTATGAAAGTCTTAGGTATCAAGTAAGCTAGTAGTTTAGGAGTTTCTAATTTGGTTTTTTGTTATTTTCTTGAGTTTATGAGCCTATATATAGGGTTACATGTTTTTTGTATTTGTATGATAGAATTAATAAAATTTTGGTTGGTTTCTTGTACTCCATGAGTGAAAATCCTTATATTTTTCAAGTTTTGTGCAAAAGCTTGAACGTAAGGTTTTCTTAGGTGTGGGGTAGGGTTTTCTCTATAAGGTACACTTTATCTTTTTTTTTTTTCTTCTTCTTTTCCTTTATTTATTTGTTGTTCTCTGTAATTCCAGTTAGGGTTCAAGTTTGCTTACATATTGAAAAAGATGCCCTACTGGATTTGGTAAACCTTTCAAGGTCTGGAAATTTAAAGTTTTATATAGCAAACCTGATCCAAATCTTTCGAAATTGTAACCATATGACCTTGATATAGGTCATAATTTACCTATAAAATTTGGTAATTTTTTGACGCATGACTAGGGGTGATGCAGGACAATAGAGATAATACCAAAGTTGATATAGAATGATAGTCAAGAATATCAATAAAACCTAAAGTAATGTAGCGGAAATAAGAAAAGAGAAATAAAAAGAAGATAAAGATCTGATTTGAAGCTTTTCCAAACCCAAAACAAATGATCTTGACCTCCACCAAGCTTGAATAAACCCAAGGAATTTACCTTTGGGGAAAATCACTTCTGTTTTTTTAGACTTCATAAAAGAAGAACACACTAGCCAAGAGCTAGAAAAAAAGAAGAAAATTCTTTATTTTTTAATTTTTTAATAAAATTGTGGGTTTCAAGTATATATATAGACTTTACTTGCTAATCTTTCCAAATCCCACGCCAATTAGACTTCCTAAAAGTAAAACTTCTAAATCAACAAAATCACGTAATTAAGTGATACCCTACGAGTATTTTGGCTATAACTTGCTCAAATTATATCAAATTCTTAAGATCTTGGTCTCGTTGGAAAGATAATTGAATAACCTTTCAAATGGCACCAAAATTATTCTAAACATGTAAGTTTTGACCATCCAAAATATGGCCTAAAGAAAAAAATGGGATTATAACTTTGATTTAAAGACTCCTAATTACATAAGGACTCTAGTATAAACTAAAACATAAATTAAAGATAAGGCTAAAGATAATCCTAACATAAAATTCAATAAAATACTAATTAAACTAGTTTCGAGATGCTCCATACGTTCCTCACTTGGCTGCCACAAGGATCACACGTGTGGGTCCTACCAACGGGAGTGGAAAGATTTTATAATACACCTCATCTTCCTTTTGCTCAGGTTCATGGACTGCTGTAGCTATCAGAATAGGTTGGATCTCGTCTTGATCTGGGACTTTCTTTTCAACAACGGGTTAGTCACAAACTAGGGCAGCAATGGTGATACAGTATGCATGTAGGGAAGTGATGTGTGGAGATTAAACATAAAATGACATAAGTGATGTAGCACAAAAACCAAGATTTTTACTAGCACCAAAACATGAAAATAAATGTGGTTTTCCAATTATATTAGATATGCAATATTGAGAGTTAAGGTAAACAAAATAGAGACATAATTAAATCCTAAATTATATGCTTAAAATATTCAGCTAAAGTAGAGAACAAGTAAAATATAACTTGTTGGCTGAAAATTCTGGGTGCTCAAAAAACACATGCTTTGGAATGTTAAATATGAGAATTAATGTAGAAAGGCAAAGAACATGTTGTGGGACTAAACTAAGATGAATTATATGTCTAATGGATCTTTTCCAAAGAGATGGAAAGTCTTATAAACTGATAAAACATAAAAATCCAGTTAGTTACTTGTTTGAGAATTTAAACCAACATGTGGTATACATTAAAATTCAAGTGAATCAAATAGAAGTAATAAAATGACTGAACTATGGGGGTTTGCAAGGGCTAATAAAAGGTTAGGTTATAGATTAGTTTGCCCTACAAAACGTGAGTTGTAGGTCATAGAATACCTAGAAAAATAGCCTCTAGCAGTCCATGCGTATGCCAATGCAATTACCTAAATACCACTTCAAATAAGGAATTGAAAGAGGTCTGAAAATTAAAGATAACACCTAATTTATGTAGTAGCTGAAGTCCTTGAAGTGTCTAGCATTATTCTCCACCAAAGATCAAAGTCCATGCCAAATCCACTTGCAACTATTCAAATCAAAGTGTGCCAAAATCCGTCTAGAAAATTTGATGTGCCGCTCCACTCTAGGAATTCCTTTTGAAATTCCTAGGGTTTTGAAGAAAACCAAATCCCTCCTCTTCTATAGGCATCGTCCAGCAGTATAGAATACCCTAGAGTGTTTGAATTGAGCCAAAACTTTATTCCTTGGTGTTAGTAAATCAAACTCACGAAGCTGAAAAAAATTTCTAGATTTCACAAAATTTGAGAAAACTAAAAATATAGAAGAGATGAGAAAGGAGAAGTCCTTTTAACCTAAAGGAAAGGGGTTGGCCTCCACCACCATTGTTCGCTTGGAGTTAGTCCAAGCTCCTTTCTAGGGTTTCCTTAAAGCTTTCATGCCTAAGAGAGAGACCAACACCATTTAAAATTCAAACATGCATTAATTAAAAGAGGAGGCATGGGGTTGCTTTTATAAAGCATCCCATGCCTAGGATACTACAAAAATAGGTCATTTGGACCAAAATAGCCCCAATCAGATAAATTCCCCCTAAAATATCCTTAAAACAAGCTATTAGACCGAAATATCCCTTATCAGACAATTTTGGATTAAAATACTCTTAAATTTGTACCCCCTTACAAAGAGACAAATAAAAGTGGTACAAATAAATAAACCACTATTAAATAATAAAAATAAATCGTCAACATAAAAACTAAAGTCTCCCATGTCTGGAACATCATGTGGGACCCTATCCCAACTAAAGTATGAGCCTGGATCTCCTCCGTCGCCTTTGATATGTCTGAAAAGTACCCCTGGACGTGATGTTCTCATCAAATGGTACATGTGTCAACAACTACCACGGTCTCATCTGTCTCACTTAAAACATCAGCACAAGTCTGCTTAACATTTTTCGCATCAAGATCCCCACTTTCTACACTAGCTGTAGGCTTGTCATCTTCATTAGACAATTCTGGGTTTTTATTGGATTCTATCTTGGGTTTTTCCTTAACTACATCAACGCTCTTTTTGGTCTTTTTATTTATAGAATTCTAAACACTTCTAGTTACCACTAATAACACCTTATTAATAGGCTTGAATCAGAGACGATACCATACATCATGGTTATAGAGTCGTAACAATTGGGTCTCCTTATTAAAAGTAACTTTTCTCTTCTTAATCTATTGGTTGCCTAAGATCACTGGCATGTCAGTTAAGGGGAAATCACACACTAAGCATTCAACACAATCAAAGTAGTTTTTTTTTTTTTTTTTGTGATGGAATTGAATATCAACAACACATTCCTTAACATGTCCACAATATCTTTGATTTTTTAGATCTTTTAGGAGCTTTTTAACAAATGATGTAGAAAAAGGTTTTGATCAACCCAACCATTAATCATTATTTTAGTTGTCTTTCTAGAAGGAAAATCAAACTTAGTGTTCACTAGAAGAACCATCTCATCTTTTCAAGAATTTCATAATTTTCGGGGCTTGTTTCCAAAAGTTTCAGGGTTTAACCCAAAACTAGTAAAATGAATAAACCAACAACTTTGCTTTTCGCATACAACTTTTGCTTCAAGATCCTTTTCAAAATCTCAGGGTTTAGGCAATTTTCCAAAATTTTAGAGTTTATAAGATTTCGCAAATAAATTAGGCCATCAAATATTCGTCAGGATTACAATTAGATTGAACTAGTTGAAAGAATACTCCCAATGAACCTAACTAAGTATGGACTAGTTGGAACCTCGCTCT
>JAOXJP010231367.1:0-10641 GCA_025762735.1 Platanus orientalis | reverse complement strand
ATCAATAATACCAAATAATGAAATTGATTAGTTTTTTTTTTATTCGGAGGTGCAGGTCTGAACAAGACCTGTGCTGTTCAGACCTGCACCGCTGAACATCAGTAGGAACCAAAAAAAAAAAACTGAGAAAAAAAAATTAACCTGTAGGAGAGAGGGAGGAGGTAGTTGCGATGGTGGGGACCTGCTGCGGGGGCGGCGGTGGCGATTGGATGGCCGGACTTGGTCGAAGGAGGGAAGAGAAGCGGAAGAAGAAAGAAGAGGAAGAAGGGAGGAAGAGGAAGAAAAAAGGAAGAAAGGAAAAAAAGGAGGAAGAAGAGAAGAGAGGAGAAGAAGGAAGAGAGAAGGGAGAACAGAGGAAGGAAGAGAGAAGAGAAAATAGGGGAGGTTTTACGTAGGGAGAGATAAGAGAGAAGGAGGGGGGGTTTGGTGAGGAAAAACAAAATTATAAGGGGTTTAGGTTTTCAGGGGCAATTTGGGAATTGGACAGAGTGTGGTGAGCAAAAATGGGGGTCTGCTCGGGGTGTAGTGATCAATTTTGGGGTGCCAATAGTTCTCTCTAATTCTTAAAGAATGGTCTCGGGTCAACAGAGGTTGGCTGAAATTTCATCCCTCCATTGATCTCTGTTCACTGTATATTGCACCTTTCCACCTGGTTGATGCATATCTATATCTATATATATATCACGACTTGAGATTTGTGGCTCGCTCTCCCGTTTCGTTTGCTCCTCCTCTCTATCTCCCTTGCTAATGATTGATTCTTCTATGTAAATACAGTCTCGTCTCTCTACTATAATATGTCTCTCTGTCATCCACAGAATATCCTCCTCCTCCTCCAAAAGCCCCGACGGCGGCGGACTTCATCCTTATCAGGTTTCATCTCCATTTCACCCTCATGTTTGCTTCTGTTTTCTTTCTTTATTTAATTTTGTTTTTTGTTATGAGCAGTTGTGCTGTTGGGTTTATTTTCTTCTTCTAATTCATCTTTTCTGGTTTATAACCTGGGTTTGGCGGGACTGCTACCAGACCTTAAAACGGAAAACGATGGAACACAAAAATTATCTTATTTCTTGAATGATTGTATAGACAACTGTGAATATTATCATTTACAGACGGTTTAATTTGTTTTTCACGACATATCTAGTATGTCCTATGAATTATATACTTATTTTAAAAGAAATAATCTGTGCTTGTTTGATTGATTTCCCAAAACTATGAATTGAAGGGTTGTGGAATAAAAAAAAATGTTAAAGGAGAGAAATAGAGTGATTAATTGAAAGTGTTTTGAGAGAAGTAGGGTTGACTTGGAAAAGTTTTTAGGTGATCAACCCCCCACACCTAACTTTTTATTTCCCAGTTCAATTAAGGTGGAAAAGAAAAGAATTTTAAAGTGTCAAATCTGAAGATCATACTATTGTCAAATGATTCCATCGCAAATGCAAATCACTTTGCCCGTCAGCTAATAAAGTGTTTTAGCCTCACCTCCTCTTCCACTCAAACCTTCTTAACTTCGCTGGCAGTCAAAAACATGTGAATTTGAAGAAATATTTTGATGGGGAACGAGGACAGAAAGTGGGTCCCAAAAGCTTGGGTGAGCCCATCGTGAATACTGCATGGAAGGGGGCCACTCTCAATGGGGAGTGGTTGGGTTACATTGGCCTCAATCCTTTCTAAAGTGAAATTTTTTAGTCTGAGGATATTTCAATAATTTCATTCTATGAGGGTATTTCAGTGATTTCTTATTTCCTAGGTGGTTCCTAGTCTTATTGTTGTACATGCAACATAAAGATTAAAAGTATCATTTCCTCATTCTGGTTTGTATTTCTTTCTATTTTGGTTGGCTTTTCTTTTTTAGGAGTTTGAGTGTTCTTTTTTTTTTTAACAAGGATTAGGGGCAGATACATGTCCTTTTCTTCTATTGAAAACAATCAATGAATAGTAGTAAAGATTGCCTTCTTGATTGTTTTGGTTTTGGTGGAAGTCAAGGTGCTATATATGATGGATTCAATTATAGATAGTTGTTTTGGACTCAATAACAATTCAAGGTGGACTCTGTGAACCTATTCTCTTTTTGCTTTTCCTAGTCTTTCTTTCATTATGTTCTGTTATTGAAGCTATACAAACACTTTTCTATTTAACCCCTCTTTCATCTTATTAATCCCTCTTCTGGTTTTTTTAAGTTTCGTACAGCAGACCCACTGTATACCTACAACTACCCCTTCTTTGTGCCCACAAGTACACTATTGTAACAACCTAGACAGCAGTACTAAAATACTAAAATCAGCACCTTCTCTTTGTTTCCTTACCTTATTTATCTATACCTTCTATTCCCCTTTCCAAACCTTAAACCAGAATTTTATCCCTTTTTCTATAAACCTAAAGCCTACCTATTCGATGTTGTGTGAGTTCATCCAGCATTACATTTAGTTACTGCAGAATTATAATTTAAGATTAGGAACCACCAAGGGGAAGTTTTCCAGCCCTTGGAACTTCAGAGGGATATATAATTTTCTCGGATAAAAGGTTGTGGAATGTGTGGATCATTTACATGGGGGATTCTTGCCATCCATAAAATTTAGGATCTGTAACAACTGATATGGATGGTGTCTATCCTTGATGCATGACTCTACCAATCCAAGGGGATAGGGAGGAGTTCTTAATGGAGTTAGTTGATTTCGAGCATTATGGGACAAACCTTGGGGGTGATTTCAATGTAGCTTGTTTGTCATAAAAAGAGCGTATGGTGCGGGGAGGGGGGCGGGAGTAGTCGAATAACTAGGAGCATGAGAGGCTTCAATAGCTTTTGTAATGAACATAACCTAAGAGACTACACTTGGTCCAATATTCAGATGGATCCTTTCTGTTGTAGGCTTGATAGATTCTCCTTATCTAATGAAGGAGAAGAACACTTTGTACTACGCCCAAACAGTTTTCTTTAGAATTACCTCAGACCATTCTCCAATCCTTGTTCAATGATTAAAATTCCAGAGGGCCTCCTTGCCATTTTTGTCTACAACATGTGTGGCTCTCTCACCCAACCTTCTAAAATGAGATTTCTGGATGCTGGTAAGAATCCAGGGACAAGGCTGGGAATGCTACAAAATGACGAAAAACTTAAGGTAATAAAATATAAAATTGAAAATGTGGAACAAAGAAGGTTTTTGGTCACATGGAAGAATCCAAAGGAACATTTTGGCTGATCTAGATCTCCTGACAAAATTGAAATCCTGATAAAATTGAAATAATGGAAAGAGAAAACTAAAGATGAAATTTGAGTTTGTTGTAAAAAAATGAGAAAATAAGGCGGAGGCAAAAAATCAAGAAGCAAATACTTCGAGGGAGATAGATACATCAAATTCTGCTATAGAATGTCAGATTCAAAGTGGAAAAACTTTATATCCAAATTGGAAGTAGACAGTATGTGCATTGAGGATTTAGAGGCTATTGAGAGGTCTGAACTAGATTATATTGAGAAATTGCATGCGTCTCTCCCAAATCAATGTATGGGCGTGAAAAAGTTTAGAGTTTAGACTGGGGGTTCTGTAGAGGGTGGGAAAGCATAATTGTTGGAAAGACAATTCGAAGACAGTGTAATTAAGATGGCTATTCAGGAGATAGATTTAAAGCCTATGGTCCTGATGATTTTCAACAGCTTTTCTTAAATAAAGTTGGGATATGGTGAAACAGGATTTCCTTCCTGTGTTTAAGAAATTTCATGAGAGACATGGTTAAAATGGGCATGAACTGCATTTATTGTTACTGTTCCTAAAATGGAGGGGATTATTGGGAAAATGACTTTAAACTGATTGCCTCATTATTGGAAGTGTGTATAAAGTTAGTGTGAAAGCGTTATCCAATAGGTTAAGAGAGGTGTTGGGTGATATCATTGCACTGGTCAAGGGGCATTGTGCAAAACAGACAAATCTTGGATGTAATATTGATTGAGATTGAGTGGGTGGATGAAATGAACTCCTCAAGGAGAGCAGGAATTGTATGCAAGGTTGATCTTGAAAAGGCATATGCTTATGTTAATTCTGATTTTCTTGATTATGCCTAGAGTCAATAGAGTTTTGGGATGAGTGTAGGTTACAGATTACTAGTTGTGAATCTTCTGTTTTACCAAGAAAAAAAAAGTTGTGTGCTCCCCAACCATTGAAGGATTTCCTAAAGGTTTTTTTTTCCCCAAACAATGAAAAGTATTGGGCTAGGAGATCCCTATCTCCATATCTATACACCATTGTGACAAATACATGGAGTGGATTACTTGGTGGGGCCGAAGAGCTGAACCGGATAAGAAGTTTTAAGGTGGGAAGAGAATGTGTGGCGGTGTCCCACTTGTAATTCACAGATGACACAATTGTGATGCCTAGGAGTCCTCCATTAAAAGTATCCAATTTTTGAAGTGTTTGGAGAGGATCATAGATGTTAAATAAACTTGGCTAAGAGTAAGATGGCTGGTATTAATCTTGACAATGAAGAGATTATGCCCATGTTTACACTTTCGGCTGTGAATTGGGGAGGTTCTCTCAAATATCTTTGTCCATCATTGGGGGCTAATCAAAATCCAGGATCTGTAGACCTTTGTTGGGGTTTGGTTTTAGGGAAGTGATGCAGGATATAGAAAGCTTTGATGCCAAACCAACATGGGGTAACCTAGGCTTGTATATCTTGCTGGTATGGGCCCAAATAAAAGACGTGGAAGCTAGGACAGATTTAAATAATCCAAGAACTGATGTTATGCACACCCAAGTATTTACAAACTTTAAGGGAAAAGATAAAGTAGCAAACAAAGAATATTAGAATGATTAGAGGGGAATTAGACTAGAAAAGAGAGAGAAACTAGAGGAGAAGGAGCTGTTTTAAGGTTTCTGGAATTTCTGGGCAGAACTATGAAATTACCAAAATACCCATGCATATATGTCAGAATTTAATGAAAATTTACAGGTGATCATATGTGATTATAAGTGATCTCCATACCAAATTTGAGGTTGTTCTGACAAATAAAAGTATATAAAATGGATGATTTACCAGTCTATAGTGTTTCTTGAGGAAAGAACATAAAACAGTAAGCAGTTTCTTTATCAGAAACTAGGGTAGAACAGAGTGGAATCAAGGGGAACATTGAGGGAATTAGATGGGGAGAAAAACCCTAAAAAGAAAATGAAGAAAATGGAACAATAGCAGGGAGGGTGATTTTGACTGTTTATAGACTCAGGAATTTTGTGAAGAAGTGTTTAATGGTTATAGTTAAATCAATATAACACCCAAAAAACGGAAGTTTATTGAGGAGAATTTAGGAGGAATATAATGAGCATAAAACGGGGAAGAGAACCTTAGAGAAAAGACCTTAAAGCTCCTGCTCTTGAAGGTTTAAAATCAGCTCAAGAAGTTCTAGATTTCCAGCTGTAAACCTTGTTATGCAGCCTTGTTCTTTTTTATTTTATTTTATTTTTATTTTTTAAAGTAATCTAGTAACTCGATCTCTCAAGTTTAGGGAGTGTTGCAGTAAAGAATCAGGAGGATTATGGAAAGAAAGAAGATAAAGAACAGATGAAGAATATAGTAGAATAAGAGAAAGCAAAGAAGAAGAAGATTGTAGAAGAGGGGGGGGGGGAGAAGAAGTGATGTAGGACCAAAAGGCTCTGATCTGATTCTTTAATAGATAACTAACGCATGACAGGAGAAGAGGAAAGAGGAAGATGAGTAAATATAGAGAAAAACAAGATAGAAGAAATATTAGAGAAGAGAAAAAGAAGAAGGAAGAGAGATTAGAAGAGAATAAAGAAAGAAAGAGATGTACCTCACATGGAGAAGAGGGTAGTAGGAAAGAGGGGAGACCTTGTCTCGACCCAAGAGAGAGTGAGGGAGGACGCAACCTCAAGCATACTCATACGTGTTCTATTCTTTGTTCATAAACTTCACTAAATTTTATTTATAGCTCCATGCCTTTGAATAGGCTTACAATTTGTAAAATAAAGAAAGTAGTTTCTAAAAATAAATTCTTAAAATCTAGAATTGCTAAATTGTAACTTCCCTAAACTTTAGAAGTAATATCTAGTTTCCAATCTCCTTGACTTGATGACCAAGCAAGTAGACCCCACATGAGTCAAAGATCCATAAAATATGTGAGAATATTCTTAGCTCACGATTTGGTAAGGTGGATCCCAGCAAATATTTAAAATATCACATAACTTTGGCGGATTTTCCATGGCTATCATACAGCCTTTATGTGGGCCCCAATAAGGTCAAATTCTAAAATCCAAAAAGGACTCTAAAACTTATACACGATCAACAATCCTTGTAGGCTCCATTCTCTAAAATTCTAACATAAAAGAACTAATAAAACTCACCTAAAGCTCTTAAAGTCTTGGTAATATTTTGTCTTATTTCCTACCTCTTTAATGCAACAAAAACACAAAAAATAAAATAAAATTACATAGTCTTGAATCTGGTCCTCTTCTGGCATGGTACATAGACTAGCCTAAAAACATTAACTGCATCATTTTCTCGGGGTGAGAGAAAATTCGGCCTCCAATTTAGTATGGGATCTTCGTTGTTGTTGCTGCCACGTACTGTCTGATCCTGAATCTGTAAGATTGACGAGGTATGAGGGGAAGGTCCAAGAATGGACTTCTTTTGTAAGCCATCTAGCATCGTTGGCCATTTCTTCTTGGCTCTTGATTTGATTGGGAGCTTGTCATGCCTTGTCATGGTTTGTAAAGGAGTCTTGGTCTTGGATTGGGCTGAATTCTTGGCACTTCTGGAGGGTCCAGGGCTTGTAACTTCAATTGAGGATTTGGCCTTTGAAGGATTGTTGGTGGAGAAGCAAGTTTCCACCATGTTATCCCTATTGCCTTCTTTGCTTTGGCCTGGATTTGGTGTAGAAGGTGGAGGCATATCTTGCTTAGGAGTCACAACCTACTGTGATGACCATCCAGTTTGAACCTGCTCTTTGCCCTTCGTCATTCCCTGAATATCCATGCTCAAACCCTCAACTGTCCCAACCAATTGTATCACAATCGCCTTTAGTTTGTCCATCCAACTTGTTAGATCAACCTTGACAGACTCCAGTTCACATGCCCGATTCTTGAACTAAACAAAAAGGTCATTATAACTGATCCCCATGGTGTTCAAGCTTTCAGGAGACTTTTAGAGCTTTTAGAAAAGTCCCTAAAGTGGTCAAAAGGGTTTTTTTTTTTAGGGCTCGCTCAAATATATTGGGGTGATGTAAACCCTTTTAAGAATACCCAAAAGGATTTAGGGTGACCCTAAATGAATGGAAAGTTAACCCTTGCAAAAATTCAGGTCCTTTGGAAAGGACCCTAAATGTCAATAATAACTGTGTGTACAATTGAAGAGATGAGGGAGAATAAATTAGGCTTTTGATAGAAATGATCCCAACTAGAATGGAATTAGTCAGAAACTTTAAGCTCTGATACCAATTTGACGAATGACAGGAGAAGAAATGTAGAGAAAAGCAAGGTAAAAGACATATTAGAGAAGAGAAAAGAAGGAAGAGAGATTATAAGAGAAGAAAGAAAGAAAGAGACTTACATCATGTGGAGAGGAGGGAAGTAGGAGAGAGGATAGACCTTGTCTTGACCCAAGAGAGAGAGAGGGAGGTCGCAACCTCAAGCACACTCACATGTGTTCTATTCTTTGTTCATAAACTTGATTGAATTTTATTCATAGCTCCATGCCTTTAAATAGGCTTACAACTTGTAAATTAAAGAAAGTATTTTCTAAACATAAATTCCTAAAATCTAGAATTGATAATTTGTAACTTTCCTAAACTTTAGAAGTAATATTTAGTTTCTAATCTCTTTGACTTGCTGACTAAGCAAGTAGACTCCACATGAGTCAAAGATCCACAAAATATGTGAGAATATTCTTAGCTCACAATTTGATAAAGTGGACCCCACCAAATATTTAAAATATCCCATAATTTTGGGAGATTTTCCATGGCTATCATACAACCTTTATGTGGGCCCCAATATGGTCAAATTCTAAAGTCTAAAAAGGACTTGAAAACTTATCCACGATTAACAATCCTTGTGGGCTCCATTCTTTAAAGTCTAACATAAAAAAAACTAATAAACCTAAAGCTCTTAAAGTCTGGGCAATATCTTGCCTTATTTCCTACCTCTCTAATGCAACAAAAACATTAAAAAAAGCAGTAAATTACATTGTCTTGAATCTGGTCCTCTTTTAGCATGGCACATTGACTAGCCTAAAAAAATTGGCTGCATCAATAACCTATAGTAAAAATAAAAGAACAGATTAAGAAATACAGAAAAAGAAGAAAATACATCGAGTCATACCAATGGCCTCCTAGGAGTCACACCTAGGGTTGAATGCATCACATTTTCATGATTTTGTAGTCACACCAAAGAACAAAACAACTGTAGCCTTAAATTCATCATTAATCATCGTTCTTCATCAATAAAATTTAGGTTACAAACATATATAGACTTTACATTCCAACCTTTCCAAATTCCATTCCAACTAAATGTCCTAAGAAATTAAAATTCTAAAATAACTTAATCCCATCACTAAGTGATACCTTGCCAGTATTTTGACAATTACTTTTCCAAACCACATTGGATTCTCAAGATCTTGATCTCGTTGGAAGGGTATCTGAATAACTTTTCAAATGGTTCCAAAATCAGCTCAAATAGGTAAGTTTTGACCATCCAAAATAGGGCTTAAAGAAAAGTAATGGAAATACATCTTTCACTTTCTTTCAAATTAAATAAAATCTATTTTACTTGGAAATAAATAAAAACCCTTAAATTGACTAACAAGAAACTAACCTAGATTAATCTAAAATTAACTAAATAAAAACAATTTTTCATACAAAAAGTTTAAGCGTAAAATTCCCAAAATGCCCTGCATAAAACCTATAAATCTAAATATGTGCTCTTTCTTGTTCCGCATCATTCTCCTCTGGTTTGCAAAAAACTCGTTCTCAAGTTTTGTAGTGGGAAAGGATTGGCAACACTGAGAAGCTCGAATTGAATAACCATGAACCATATCCTCCATGAAGCATATCTTAATATAGACCCTTCTTCTCGTAAACAGCTCGTTGGGAAAAGGCATCGTAATAAACCTCACCAATCACCTCATCTGGAATCATCCCTGACTCAAGAAACTATAGAAGAACTACAAGTGGCTGCAAGTTTACACATGTTTGCACTTCATCCTCGTTTGCTAGCTCATCACATGATAGGGCTATTGTAAGGAGCTGTGGTTTTATGTCAGACTAGGTTATGTCTTCAACTTCTGGCTCTATTTAAAGGTTGGAACAATGATTTTGGGCTGGTCAGGAATTGGGGCAGCAACATCACTCGTATCTTGTATCATCACTGACTCATCTATCACACCTGAAACATCAACTTTGGCCAGATCAACATCTTTTGTATCCAGATCCTCATCTTGGACTTTCTTTTCAACCTTTTCTGACTCACATAAAAGTTGATCTAAAATTCCTAGGCTTCAAATCTTGAGTTTCTCTTCCTCTTAATCAATAAACTTATATTCCTCTTACTCTGTCTCAAGTAGTGGTTCAGTAGAAGGCACCACCATGTCTTTCTTAGAATCATCACTAATTTTGGTCACAATCTCGTCATCATGATGTCTCACTTTATTACGAGCCTCCAGCCTTGCCAGACATTTCTCAATGGACGAATCCAAACGTTGCATATTCTTTGCATAAATCTCATAAAGCCTCTTGTGGATAAGACACCTCTTTTCTTGGAGAGCAAGGAGCTGACTTCTATCAATATGGTACTCATTCCTTTTGTCTCACTTTATGTCATTAATGTCACATTGGATCTTTTGTAACTCAACTTTAAGAGAATCTTCACAGTGGTGTTGAAGCAGCCATTGATATCTTGCAAAAGTTGGTGGCCTCAAACGACTCATGGTGAACAAAGCATGGGATGGAAACTTGGCTCTGATACCAAAATTGATGCAGGACCAAACGGCTCTGATTTGATTCTTTAATAGATAACCTATAGTAAAAATAAAATAACAGAAAAAGAAATAGAGAAAGAAGAAAATACCAATAGAGTCACACTAATTGCCTCCTAGGAGTCACACCTAGGATTGAAAGCATCACACCTTCATGATTCTAGAGTTACACTAGAGAAAAAACAACGATAGTCTTGAATTCATCAATAATCATCATTCTTCATTAATAAAATTTGCGTTACAAGCATATATATAGACTTTACATGCCAAGATTTTTAAACCTCACTCTAACTGAACTTTCTAAAAAATTAAAATTCTAAAATAACTAAATCCCGTCACCAAGTGCCATAACTTTCCCAAATCACATTGGATTCTCAAGATCTTGATCTTGTGGGAAAGTAATTGAATAACCTTTCAAATGACACCGAAATCAGCCCAAACAAATGAGTTTTGACCTTTCAAAATAGGGCCTAAAGAAAAGTGATGGAAATACATCTCACTTTCTTTAAAATTAAAAAAAACCTATTCTATTTGGAAATAAATAAAAACCCTTAAACTGACTAACAAAAAACTAACCTAGATTAACCTAAAAGTAAAAAAAAAAAAAAATTTCCATACAAAAATTTTGAACCCAAAATTCCCAAAATACCCCCTGCATAAACCCGTCAAATC
>JAOXJP010231366.1:0-10641 GCA_025762735.1 Platanus orientalis | reverse complement strand
ACCTATTTCACATATTAGTTGACCATTAATGCTATTACTATGCTTTCCACTTGATGATATCCACTTAGACTTAATCTGATGAGCTCCATATTAGAATCATTTTATTTATATATATTGTTTGGAACTCTTATCTTATGATTGGTATTAAAAAATTATAAGAGGAATTTCGAGCATTTGGTTTTGGTATGAGTAAAAGCTATTACTTCCCAGTTTGGATTAGAGGATTTGGTTTGGAAAGCGTTTTCTCACATGTATATGCCAGAGGGGCTATCCTACAAATATTGCATTCATCCTTGGGAAGCGTTGTTCCATATACATGTATCAGAGGGGCTATCCTACACGTATTATGTATATTAAGGGAGGTGTTATCCTTAAGTAAGTATATTGAAGGAGGTGTTGTCCATAGGTAAGTCTATTAAAGAGAGGTGTTTTTTCCATGGATCATGAAGTAATGGTGTGGATCGAGGTATTGTTTTGGATCCAATCATCGGGTGGCATTAATAGGTGAAGACAGCAATAGTTGTACATCAATTCTGTATGAGATTTCAGTTTTGTTAAAGATCTTACATGGATCATATGAGATTTTGGTTTTATTAGAAACTCTACATGGGTTATATGAGTTCATATTTGTTAAAGTCCTTATATGGGCTAATCTGTTGGATTTGATACGAGGTATTTTGATGAGATTTGGTTTAGGAACCCTACTTGGGTTGAGTTATTTTGATCTGAGGTGTATTTTATTGGAAACCCTTTGTGGGTTACTTGAATTAAGAGTGACATTAGGCTTCCATTAGCATGCATCAGTTTTGATATCTATTAGCTAAGGCAGCTTATTGAGAAGTGTCAAAACCTATTTATTTATGAGTATTTTTGAAGCAGACATTACATTACATGTTGTACTTTCCTTATGAGCCACACTTTATTGATTTTAGCTGTAGACTCTTGTTGATTTGACCTATTACTTCTGCACCTTTATTAGATTTTGATCAATGTTGTAGTTAGTTTGACTCTTATATATATCCATCTATTTTGATTTGGTATTGTTTTGTATTTGTGACCTTCAACTTATTCCGTGAGACATTATGTATGTTCTCTCATGAGCTTTATACCTTACCCATGTTTTTACCACCATTTTAGGTGTTGCTTCGTAGTACATATTCTTATGCAGGTTTTTTTCTAGAGGTGGTTCGTGGGGACATAGGGCTATTTCATTTATGCACTTTTTGATCATTTACTTCTAGTACATTACTATGTATGAGATAGAGATTATTCATACATAATCTTGCTTTGTGATTAGTAGTTTTTGTTTGAGAATATGGATTATTGTAGGCCAGTTTGAGGGCCATTTGATGGTATTGTCTAAATATCCATGGTTATGTTTAAACTGGAAATTTGTCATTTATTTGATATGGATGTTTGGAATTTATGTTCTTATATTTTGCTGCGTAGTTTAGAATGTGTATGGTTATATTTCAATTACACTATGGAGATTGAATGTTAGTTAACATTTTATTTATTACTCTACTGCATTAGATTATGTTTATGGTTCGAAAAGTATATTGAACAAACTTTATAGTGATTAGGATATGATAAATTTAACAAAATTTATTACTTCAGTCATGAATTTTGGGGCATTACACCCAACAAATAGGCAAAAGAGGGAACAATATGTAAACAAGCCTTGGATAGGAAAAGAGCCGTCGTGTGAAGAACGTCGGCACTTGAGGTTGATTAAACCATCTCAGGTGAACCATGATAGATGGGTGAGATTGATTTCGCAAACTCAAAAACTGCACATTCAGAGTGTGCCAATATACAAGTATGGGTATAACCCGGAGTTCTCATCGATGACTAGAACTCAAAAGAGGAGATGGTTCAGACAAAAAGCCATGACACGACAAGGGGATTAAGCCTCAAATTCTGACCAGAGGTTTGGGTCACAAGGAGAGGCACCCCAAGTAAGCGAATGTCATAGAAAACCCGACCAATGTCTAATGGTTAGCCAAGTCAAGGTGTCACTAGATGATGAATTGAGCAAGAGGGAATAGAAAAATCGAGAGAGAGAGAGAAAGAGAGAGAGGATGTTACCCTATCCTTAATGTTAATGATAGCCAAGAGTCACAAACAGTGCAGGTGCTCATTGATCAGAAACCTAGAACGCTTGAGAAGGCTAACCAAGAAAGACCACAAGAGAAATAATCGGTTGCCTAAGAAAAAGGGAGGAAAGTTCAGTAGCAAGAGCACCTTTCTTAGGTAGACATGGAAGACATACCTTCTAATGAGGACGACTTCAATGACTTTTGCAATGAAGGACTACTTATAGATTCCTTTACACCCTTGGAGTCTATCATGAATGACCTTTCAAGGGACACTAGAAATACAACCTTGCTTCACTTTGGCAGTTTCTTGGAAAGAATAGTCGACTGCAACCTGATCCTCACTTTGCTTGTTGAGTTCAAAGCTCAATAAGACCAGGTGTCTGAAGTCGAAAAAGAACTTTGGGATATTTTTACCGAAAAGCCTACTACGGTCAAACTCGAGGATGAAACCTCAAAACAAGTTGGACTAGTAGTAGTAGAAAAAAAAGGAAACTCCAGATAAACTTACTTTTTCAATAAACTTTCCAAAGGCATGACACAACATTTAAAGTCATTATACATAACTGTATATATAGAGGGTCAGCCTGTAAGTAGGGTCTTAATCGACAATGGAGTAGTAGTAAATATTGCTGCGACTTTTATAATGCTTCCAAGTGCTGGATGTCGTGAAGTAGTATTTACTTGGTGAGTCCGAGGTTGATCCATAGGGAAGGGGTGATCTTTAGAAAAGATTAATGGTGGAAGTAAAATGAAGAGAATTGATTATGAGGTTTTTATTTGCTTTATCTCAAAAAATTGATTTTGTTGAAAATACTATTTTGTAAACACTAAGGTTCAAAGATCCACTCACAACAAATCTATGGTACTTACTGACGATTCAAATTTATAACTCAATTGAAATACATACAAAGGATGATTCTAATCGGATGATTAACAAATTATTTTTTTTTTAAAGAAATTCTCAAAATATAGATTCATAAAATTGATTGACTTGATACATGACAAAACTAACGATTTGATTCGTTGTGAATTCTAAGCATTCACCGTACCCGAAGTTAATGTTGAATCAAAGAATTATACAAAACAAGTGTTTTTCTAAATAATAAATTTAATCAAAGATATAAAAACTTACATTAAAATAATATAAAATCATCTAGAAAATACCAGAGAAATGTTGTGGCTTCACTCTTAGTCTTGGCAAAAAATGAAACAACTCATAACTAAAAAGAAATCAAAAATTAAAGAGAAGATGAAGAAAAGTTAAGAGAGAAGATGATATCTTAAGGTGTAGACCATTACACCCTTTAAGTTTAGACCATTGCTCCCTTTAATATATTTTTAGGGTTTCTATCGAGAAGGGAAAAACAAGAAAAATTGGAGAGTGAATCTATCAAATCTTGTATCCAACAATTGGGTTGACTTCTAGCTCGATTTTGACCTATCAAACGTTTGAATCTGCTTTGCTTCATGAAATACAAAATTGTTGGCCTTAGAATCTTCTTTCTAGAGTCATAAATTTCAACTCAATCAAATCTTGGGGTAGAAAGTTATGGCCAAAATACCGTAGCTGACTCAAATTTCTTTGTCCATATTTCTTTCCAAATTTGGAGTTATAAGTTTCTTCTTTTAGATTTGGGTCCCATGCGATTGGCTGGTTGATTTTAAACTTCCTACAAAATAAAATATTCATTAATACACCATTTTAAGCATAAGAACAATTATTGATAAATCCCATATATCTATGTCTAAAATGTATAAATAAATGCAAAATAGATGCGATGATGCCTATTCAAACTATGACAACACTACAATTTTAAGTTATTATCATAACCCCAACCAGATATTGCTAGTACCTAGCAATTAAAGCGACTGAAGTAATTATCCGCAAAAGAAAAGCTCAAGGCAATGTCTACCAATTTCATCACCTTAGTAAAAGAAATAGTCAAAGTTCAAAATACTAGCAACCATTACAAACATCCCAATCCTTTCAAAGACTCATCGTGTGTGAAGAATTTATCTAGTACAAGCACAAATTTAATCTCAAGGTAAAACATGTCCCGAATCTCCATTTGAAATTATGCTTCAACTCAAATCTCCCCGGATTTACACTCAACAATAATGCACTCCGAAATGGGGGTAACCCTCTCAATCATATGTGAGTGGAATAATGTAAAATAAGAACAAATAATTTCACATATAAAATATATAAAAAATGCTATTACAAGGAAATAAATCATGTAGTCTCATGAAAGAAATGCCAAACACTGAGAACTTACACCATAAGATCAGTAGGACTTTTATTAGGACAAAACGTTAAGGAAAAGGAAAATTTGAAGCAAAAAAGAGATGATGATACTGAAAAGCATATTCAAGAATAATGGGAAAAGAAAACTCATTTGGATCATTTGTTTTCTCTTTTTTTTTTTTAACTTCTTTGTCAAAACTTTGTCAATCAAGGACTTTTTTTTTCCTTCATGTGTACACTTCTCAATACTTCACCAACATACTTTCTTTGTTTTTTTATTTTTTTTGACAAATATTTTGCTATTATATATATATATATATATATATATATATATATTTATTTATTTATTTTCACCCATTCGCCTTAATAAAACATATTGATTACATCCATTCTCAAAACACCTTGGAAAAAGGGGTTATGAAAAAAATGATTATCTATAGGCTCAATGGGTTAACTGGCAATAACATCTCAAAAAATAGAAAATTAAAGGCTCAAAGAAATCAAAGATAGCCTAAAATCATTTCTCAAGGATTAGTATAGTTCTTCAACATCCATGACTTTAAAAAAAATTCAAGTGTGGCATAAAAATGACAAATTCTTACCATTCAACCAAAGGAAAGAAATAATGAGATTAAACAACGAAATTTGTGTGCTTCCAAATAATTAAGGTAAGATTAGATACAATTACCCTTTGAAAAAATAAAATTGAATGACTCAATTACTCGCAAGAGTTAAAAGTCTCCACTTTTTTTTTCTTCAAGATTTTCAAAATCATCTTTACCCTTTGACCAAGAATCATATCCATGTGGCTAAAGTGCATGTGCAATGTAATTTGAGCATGAATTCAATGGAACATTTAAAAAAAAAGTAGTATAATAAACTTCTATCTTAATAATCATACTAAAGCAATACAATTTTTAAGATCAAGACAAATAAACCATCATAACACCGAAATTTCCTCCCCCAATCTAACACATACATTGTCCTCAATGTAAACAAAGAAAAAGAAAGTAATAGGGATCATAGAGAGTAACTCAA
The DNA here is from genome assembly GCA_025762735.1 of Platanus orientalis. Lineage (NCBI taxonomy): Eukaryota > Viridiplantae > Streptophyta > Magnoliopsida > Proteales > Platanaceae > Platanus > Platanus orientalis. Next base: position 5,259 of record JAOXJP010231366.1, on the reverse strand, counting down.
GGGGCAAACAAAAAGAAAATTAAAACTTTAATGCCTACAAAATGGGTTAGACACAAAAATAACAAAGAAAGAAAAAATATTGGAAAAAAATAACTAACTAACTATGACACATACACTACTATGATCTAAAGAATCTAAGTACTTGACAAGTCATGGTAAACAGGATCCTCTAAATTAATGGACTCATCCTCATGTGAAAAATTCTCAAGAAATGGTTTAAGATGTTATGCATTAACCTTAAAAACATTACCATTCTTCAGTTTCTCAACCTCAATAGTTCCATGAGGAAAAATGGTCTTAACTACAAATGGTCCTATCCATCTAGACCTCAACTTATCGGAAAACAAATATAATTTATAATTGTACAAAAGAACTTTTTGAGACGATTCAAAATATTTTCTTAAAATGTGTTTGTGATGAAAGACTTTCATTTGATCTTTGTAAATCCTAGAGTTCTCATATGCATCTTGCCGAATCTCTTCTAACTCATTCAATTGCAATTTTCTTAAAGAGCTAGCTTGTTTAAACCAAAATTAAACTGCTTTACAGCCCAATATGATTTATACTCCAATTCAACAGGTAAGTGATAGGCTTTCCCATAAACAAGTCGATATGGAGACATACCAATTGGGGTCTTTCCCATAACTGTCTTTTCTAAAATATGTTTGATTTCCCTATCAGCAAACTGAACTTGTTCACTTGTTTGTGGGTGATAAGGGGTTGCAACCCTATGTGTTATACCATATTTATTCATCAAAGCTTCAAGTGGCCAATTGAAAAAGTGTAATCGCCCATCACTTATGAGGGCTCTAGGTATTCCAAACCTTGACAACACATTTTCTTTTAAAATTTTCAAAATTACCCTATGGTCATTATTTTTACAAGGAATAGCCTCAATCCATCTAGAAACATAATCTACACTTACTAGAATGTAAAGATATCCAAAGGAAGGTGGGAATGAACCAAAGAAATCGATGCCCCAACAATCAAATATTTCAACAACCAAAATTGGGTTTAAAGGCATCATATTTCGATGAGTAATTACCCCTAACTTTTGACAGGGCTCACATGCTTTGCACAAGTTGTTAGTGTCTTTAAAAAGGGTAGGCTAGTAAAATCTACATTGCAAAATTTTTGCAACGGTTTTCCTTGAAGAAAAATGGCCACCATAGGCCTTAGAATTTCAAAAGGAGATGACACTAAGTATTTCATTATTAGGGACACATCACTTAATAATTTGGTCAGGGCAGTACTTAAACAAATATGGATCATCATAAAAGAATCTATGTACCTCAACAAAGAACCATTTTTTATCCTGTGTACTCCAATGAGATGGGGTTTTTCCTGTAACAAGAAAATTAACATATCAACATATCAAGGTAAAGTAGAAGCAATAAAAAGTTGCTCATCAGGAAAAGAATCCTTGATTGGTATGGTATCCATAGAAGAATCAAAAGTAATTCTAGATAGATGATCTACCACTACATTTTCTACTCCCTTTTTATCTCTGATAGTGATATTGAATTCTTAGAGTAGAAGGATCCACCTAAACAATCATGGCTTAGCATCTTTCTTGGGAAGAAGATACTTCAAGGCTGTATGATCAGTGAGAATAACAATAAGAGAACCAACAAACAACTTTTTAGATTTCACATCTTTACTATTTGGGCATGATTTCTGGTTTTTGTAGCTCCAAATGTCTTAAGGTTTATGAGTTTTCCACATCTCTTGGATGCTCTGGATGCAACGCAACTGCCGGAATTGGAATCGGAGTAGGGTAGTGGGTTAAAACTAATTCTGAATAGCTCCATAATGACTCGTACCTATGTAGGAAGGGTAAAATGGTAAAATTTATTTTTAAAATCTTGATATGAAAGATGGCCTTCGAAATTTGCAAAACACAGGCTTTGACTGTTTGCAAATTTGATACTCGAGTCAAAAGTTGCATCTGATACCATTATTTGTCCCAAACCAAATCTCTAGCAGAATTGAGATGAATTTTTTTTGGGTCCTGAGTGGGAATATTTGGGGTCATGAAATTTTGGGTCTTGGAACTATGAGTCCTCAGGACCTGACAGGCAAACAATCTGATTCTTGGTGAATTTTTGGGGGGCTTTTGAAGGAAGGTCACATGGTAAAAAAACACAGCCTGAATTTGTAAAGAATTGAGTAATTGAGTTGTGTTGAGTCTGTAAATGGACCAGTCTATTAGGGGGTTAATCGAAGATCTCAGAAAATATGAGAAAATGAGTCTGATCTTGAGGGATTTAGATTCTTGGAGAGTTCTTAGAGGTTCACTGAGTGTCCAAGGCTAATAGAAGTGGTTTTGCTATGATTTGAGAGAGAATGGGGTAATCAGGGCATACTGGGTTTCTTGGAAGTCCTAATGTGGGTTTTCTTGAGAGATCTTAGGCTTGCCAAGATGAGGCCACTGACTAGCTGAATTTCTGATATGTGTTGGGCTTTTCGAGGTTTATCGATGGTCTAACTTTGAGAGAAATAGTGAATTTTGGAGATATGGAGGTAAAATGGTAATTTCCCTAGTCCTTTGTGCTTCAATGTGGGAAGGCTTATGAAGGTTGGGGAGTCTTTAAGAAAATGGATCAAATAGCTTGAAGTTTAGATTTTTTAAGGTGTAGGGGTAAAATTATAATTTGCTAGCCTTTTGATGCTTCAATGTGGGAAGGCTTCTAAAGGTTCGCTAATTCAAGATGGCTTTACTGTAGAAGGACTTTTGAGGAGTTCTAGAGAAAATGAGTCCAATAAACTATAGTTGAGATTTTTGAAGGTGTAAGGGTAAAATGATAATTTGCCAGTATTTTGTTGCTTCAATGTGGGAAGGCTTATAAAGGTTGATAAATTCAAGATAAAATGGAGCTGATGGATGAGAGCTTAGAGTCCTAGAGTATCCTTTTTTAAGGTTTAGCCTAATTGATCTTTGGATAGAGTTTGAACCTCATTATTGTGCTTGCAATCAGAATGTCCATTTAGAATGCTTGCCTATCTAAAGCTCAGGGGTATCTAGATTTTAGTTCTATTCCATGCTATAATGAACCCATCTGATTCCATTAATTAACCTGAGTCAAAATTTGGGTGCTGACAGATGCCCACCTTTGGTACGCTTGGTAAAGCTTTGCATGCCTTTTTTTTTCAGAACCGTATTGTGTGATTGGGAGATGGATGACATATTGGATAAGGCTCCATCTCCAAAGTTGTGGATGGTTCCTCGTCCTTATGCATAAAGCACTCCTACACAATCAAAGTAGTACCCTAGGATTATTTGAAGAGTCTACGGAACCCTTTAACTCCTTAAAAGAGGAAGATTACCTGGATAAATAAGGAGACTTGAGATGAAATGACCACCCACTAGCTATGGGGTGGTCAACCGGGTAGGGGGCCTAATGTGAGAAATAGAGATTATGCAATCACATGAAGGAGAAATTTAGGTACAAACGCATTCCATAAAGGGGAATTACTCCATTTAAGAAGGTTTAAAACTAGTCCTAGAGTTTCGAGATCCTTTGGCATAGTTGTAGAGAAGATTGGCATAAGATCATGATGAAGAGGGATGGGAGCCAATCAATGCTTGGGGTAGATATTTATAAATATGCAGAGATGAGGATTGCTGCTTGAAGATAAGAACGATTCAGTTTTCCAAGCGAAAATGCCAAAAATTCGCTCTGAATGAGGCTATTGGAAGTTGAGTAAATTCGGGGTGTAGGTAGCATTGGAGATCCTATTAATCCTAAAAAAGTGACGACTAAGATAACCGAGTCAAATCAGTTACATCCCTGAGCACAAATCTTTAAAACAATCAATGAAGCCTATGTGAATGAATCTGAAGCATTAGAAAGGGAGAATACTTATCTAGTTAAGATTTAAACTAGACACATGCGGGGGACATTTGTTGATACCATTTTGAATTTCTCATACAGATTTAAGACACATAGAATCCACCACTAGCATGAGAACATGAAATGTGCTCCCAACAAGAATGTAAATGGAGAAAATTATGTTGGGCGGCGATGCATGTCTTTATTGTTAACACACAATGAACATGGGTCATTGCTCACACGAAATGAAAGAAACAATGACATGATGCACTCCGTTATTGGCACTTGACAACATGATGATGAATAGAGATAACAACTGTATTGACAAATAAGGAAAAGGGAAAATAACCACTCTATAATGTGGAAAAGGGGAAGGATGCTGCAACCAACCAATCTGATATAAATAGACGAGAGACAAGAAAAGAAAAGAAAAAGATCCTCAACATCATCATCCAATTTAGTCTATAGTAGGAGGGGGAGTATGAATGTAACATAATATTTAGCTTAGTTTTAGGGATTGAATTCAATTCATTCCTTGTTCCTGTGACTGATTACTCACTGCCAAGGAGAACATTACAGATAGAGTGGCGACCCCACTGGATTGAGTAACATATTTTTACTATGTTGTCATTTTTCATAACAGTAGAAATTTTATTTCTTTGTCATTTCTTTCATTCGAGGGTAAGAAAAGTATTTTTAATTAAGGCATGAATTGAACCCACTCTGTTGATACAGGTCACTTGAACCAGAGTTAAAGAGAGAAAAACCACAAATAATTATAACCAAATGAAAAAAAATCTAAACCTAAATTAAACAAAATAAGCTCGAATCTTAAATATAGGTTGTTTCACATCTTGCATCATATTGAGAGGCCATATCAGCTCCCCTCTTCTATAATACCATGGGTTTGTTGGTGTGAGAGTTGAGTTGATTTGAACAAGTAGTACTATGTAGTGCGTGAGGGAGCTGCGATAGAATTAAGATCATATAATTATTTTTCCTCTTCTTCTCTTGATTATTTCTATTCTCGTTTTCTTTCGTGTATTGTGGTGATGGCAAGAACAACGTGGATATAAAGAAATGTGAGAGTTTGAATCATCTCCACCAAACATGAGACGTCACGCCATAAAGTACAACCAACATGTCTAACAAAGAGAGTTCTGATATGTACACACGAGTTTGTTTATCATGTAACTAAAATTCCATCCTTTAACCCATGTATTTATCCCCACGTGATCCTTTCGAGATTCTTTAAGTTCAATTAAGGTACGCAAAGTTCAGTGATTGACACGATCCTCTCCAAATTGTGACGCAGCAGAATAGTAAGGAGAAGAACATGTTGTCTCCTCTGTTGGGAAAAACCCTAAACTTCATCAAGGAAGAGAAACTCGTTCTAAAACTTTTATTAATGAAAAACTGAATTGCC
>JAOXJP010231365.1:0-10641 GCA_025762735.1 Platanus orientalis | reverse complement strand
ATGGTGCACAACCTTTACCGGTAGGCTCACACAAGTCAGATGAGTAGATGGTTGAGATGGATCCAACGAGCCACCAGCAAAAAAAGGTTTAGAAAGATCTCCACCGGAGGGGGACATCGGTGTTGCTGGCCTAATGTACTTCGATGGCGAAGTCAATAGTCTCCTTGTATCAGAATAGTATTCCTTGCTTTCCCCTTTTTGGCGAGGGTTGCATTCCATTTTATAGGGTCTATGTGTTTATTAGGGGTTAGTTGTCCCAGGATCTTTGCGAGTGATTTTCGCCGAGGATCGCTTGCCAGCCTGCCAGCTATATTATCAAGTTGGATGTTTCCTAATACAATTTGTTAGTGGTGTTTGGCTCAGATCTCGCTCCTAATTGTGGTCGTGACTATAACTACTGCCTTTTTGGGGGATTCCTGTCGATGTGGCCTTTGCTCAAGTGGTCAGGACCAGCCGAAGTGAGTTAGTTGAGAGGTCTGGGGGCTGCCAAGGTGGCCGAGGCAAGCTAAGGAGCGTGAGACTTGTTGAGATGAGTAGGATCACACCGAGAGGAATAGTTCATATTGGGAAGAGCAAGGTTTTCCAAGGTAAGTAGGGTTAGCCGAGATGTGCAGGGCTTGCCGAGATGAGCATGGCTTGCCAAGACCAGCATGGCTTACCAACATTTCAATGGCGAGCATTGGATGACATATCCAAACCCATCAGTTGCCCCCAGTTCTTGAGCCGAATGAGACAAGAGAAGTTAGAGTTAAGTTGGTGTCCATGTGTCTCCCGTTTGCTCGCCTGTGGGGATCCTTAGTGGACGTTAGGGAAGCATTGATTGTGTTGTGCCAGGGTGGTTCCTGAAGCATTACCTACCGCCATTTTTGTTAGTGTGCGTGCATTTGAATTTGGTGGTCCAGATTCAGCAGTTACATCATAGATGATTGAAGTCGCTTTCCTCCACCTTTAAATAGGGTTTAGGGTGAAGGAGTTCTTTTCCCATTTGTGAGGTTTTCCTAAACATCGTTTCACTCATTCGCCTCTCTGTTTGTCATGGGCAGTCGTGGTTTTAGGGATCGCCACTTGCTGTTCTTTTGGGGCGGCCTTAATCCTTCTTGTTCGCTTCTCAGGTATGTTTGCCTTTTATTTTGACTTAATTACCTTTTTTTCCTGTATCCATAACCGTGCCACCATCTCTCTTTCTCCCCTTTTTTTTTTTTCTTTTTTTCTCGCTAAAGAGCTCGTTTTCGTCTTCGTTATAGGATTACCTAGACTCAAATATGTGGTTTCCGCTGGTGCCCAATCTTGGGCCTTAGACTCGGAAGGAACAATGAGTGATATTCTAGTCAGGATGAATAGCGGTGACCAAACCTAACCATCCCGCCAAGTTGGGTTATAGAGTAGGTCTAGCATGCCTTTCAAAGCTTTAGAGTATAGGTTAGTCACCATCGAGGATGACCTAAACAAACTCCGTACCTAGTGTTGGATACTCGAGGGAGTTCGTCTTTGAGTTCCTTACCCTAACGAGAGGGCGTGCACCTTCTCCGACACCGAGGTCTACTTTCTTGAGCAGGATTTTTCTAGTGGTCTCCACTTTCCTGTGTCTTATTTTGTTTGCGAGTTTCTCGATCACATGGGGTTGGCTCCTGATCAACTCTTGCCAAACTCTTGGCATATTTTGTTTGGGTGTATGGCCCTGTGGCATGCATGCAGCCAGGGAGAGAACTCCTTGATGGTGCATGAGTTTCTTTATTGTTACACCTTGAAAGAGAAGCATCCTGACAGGTGGTTTTTTCTATCCTGAGACTCTTCTCGGAATCTGATCACCAGTATTCTCACTTCTCACAAGAAGTGGAAAAAAAGTTTTTCTTCATCTTGAGCGATGACTGGGACGTCTGTCCTGAGGATGATGAAATGGATAGGCTTACTCGCTTTGCTAGGTTGTGGGGGGCCCTAGACCTTTTGGGTGAGTTTTCTTTCCTATCACTCGTGATCTTTCGACTCGTTTTTTTAATCTTTTATTGTAGTTTTCTCTTTCCCTTAGGCTGACTCTTTTGCTTCTTTCTTAATCTTGGTCCAACCTTTATTGGGTCAAAGTCTTATCTCCCTAGTGCTTATAGCCATTCAGCACCCCGTTCATGACTTCTCGGCCCTCCTTGTCGTCGGGGCCTCAGGTATCTCTCTGAATGTTCCCTTACCAAAGCCGATAGTTTTGGAGGGTGATTCCTAAGGTATATCTTCCTTAAACTTCTTCCCCTTCTTCATTTTATTCGTTCAATTACTTATTGTGTTGTTTTTGTTCTTAGGAATGAATCCTCAATCTGTGAAGGAGATCCTTCATAGGGTCAGCTTGGCCTAGAAGGTGGAAGCTATTGTGGATCCGGCTGCCGGGGGTCCTAAGAAGCAGAAGACCCATCTTAAGCTACCAATAAAGGCAATGTCTGCTGGGGGCTTAACATAAAAACTTGTTCGGGTTAATCCTATTACGAAAAGCTCAGATGCCCCTCCTGAGTGCCTTTCATTTGGGACCCAAGCTATGGTTGCTCAGTTGCTGCTGACTTCTTCTCAGGCTACCACGTCAGCTACCACCATGACTACTACCCTGCCTATTGTTTCTGTCAAGGGCTCGAAAAAAGATGGGCTAGAGAGATCTTCCTCCGCTCGTTTCTCCAACAAAGGAAAGGTAGGCCTTATAATCTTTTCTTAACAACACCGACTTGGCATTTAGCAAGCTTTCCTAGGTTCTTCCCTAGTGTGACGTTGATAGCCTCGCAGGGTCTTTTGCCACCAACCTTACCAAGGGTGCAATACACGAGCTCGACAAGGTATTGACTAATTTCATTTGTTTTCCCTGGTTCCGTTTCGTTTCTTTTTTTTATGAAGGCATCTTGTCTATTTGCTCATAGGTGTTGGCTATTGTCCTGGCCAGCTCCCAACATTATGAGGGAGCTGAGAAGGATTCTGTCGAGTTGAGGAAGAAGCTAGCAGGATCAAAAGTGTTATCCCGAGCTCTTTCCTCCCAATTGTGGGAGGTTAAGGAGAATAAGTCACTTTTGTTTGCCCAATTGGCAAAGTTCGAGTCTGTGCGAATGTCCTTGACCTCAAAGTTGACCGAGGCAGAGTTTGAGAATTCCCGCTTATCTGGGAAATTAACTGAGGTGGAGGCAGATATGCAACGTACCCTGGATGAGGTGGCCTGTTTGAAGAAATCGTTGCCCGATTCTAAAGGTTGGGTCGAGGAAGAAAAGTTGGCTGCCAAGGAGGTTGCCGTGGCGGCTTTTAAAGCCTCGAGTGAGTTTTTTGTTAGCTTGTCGGATTACTTTTATAGCGGCTTCTACTCTTTGTCGGATAGCTCATGAGTATCATGAGGTTGATCTCTCGTAATTTTCTCCCAATGATGACACTGGGTCAGTCACTGAAAGTGATATTGTCTCGGGAGCCGAGGAAGATGATGACGGTACCCGTGAGGCAAACGACGATGACCATCCTTACTCTAGATTAACTTTTCCTTTTTCTCTTTTTTTGTGTAACTTCTGCTATTGCATGGCTTTTGTATCTTTTTCTTCATGAATGAAAAGGTGTTTGCACATTCTGTCTATTTGTTCAATCAAATTTTTTTGTTATATATTGTCATTGATGACTTCGGTCATTCTTTGGGCATTGCCACCTCGTCTCCCAAGATGGGGATTTTAGCCTCAACCACTATCTTGGCCTTTATCTATAACATCCTATAGTATGCTTAAAGGGTAAAAAGGTAATTTAACACATGTAAGGGTTAAAATTTTAATTTAACATGTCTAGACAGACCTTAGAGTGGTTAAGGAAACCTTTGGACCAAGTTAGCAGTGTAGAGCCCAAGTTCGACCTTGAACAGATTGATTTCGAAAACTACTCCAAGTATGTTTTAAGGTAATTTCACATGAAAATATGTACAAACTCGAAGACAACTGGGGAAAATCCATATATGTTTAGAAATATCTTGGAGTCTACTTTCTAACAAAATAAACAGTTCACAAATAGGAATCTCCTAGTGGAAGTTATGCCCATTTTTCCGCAAGGTGTTAGTGTTCATAGGTCAACAAAATTGGGGTAACTTTTCGAGACCACTAGTAATAATTATGAGAGAATTTTGGTACAAGAAATATACATAAAAATCTATTGAAGTAGTCTAGTTTTCAACCTAACAAACAGTTTGTAAAAAAGAGTTTTCTAGAAGAAGTTATGGCTATTTTAGTGCGAAGGGGTCAAATTTGGAAAAGCCACCTGGATCGATCCGACCCATCTGGATCAATCCGGCCAAATTGGTCCAATTCTGTCATATTGATCTAAACTTAGTGGATCAATCCGAATTTATCCCGATTAATCCAGCCTTACAGTGCTTTTACAAAAAAAAAAGGCCCGAAACATGCTAGATCGATCCGAATTTAACCCAGATCAATCTGATTCGACCTAGTTTTCATTTTTTGAAGCTAAATTTGATTTTTCTTCATTTTGGAGAGTGTGGGACCCTCCCAACTCGACCTAAAACCCTATAAATATGATAAAGAAATCCTAATGACATTATTTTACACTAAAAGAGAAAGTTAAAGAAGTTTGGAGAAAATTTAGGAGCTAAGTGTGAGAGTTCTTCCCCAATTAAGTAAGTTTTCTTCTAACTTTGAAAATAGACTAAAATAAGTGTTTTTCTCCCTAGATCTAGCCTAAGTAAGCATGAATTTCTATTTCTTCACCTTATTTTATGTATTCTAACCATGAAAAACTTTGTTTGCTCTTAAAGGAAGGAAGAACATCAAAAGGGAAGTAAGTTGTGGATGAAGATCATCTTGAAAGCTAAGGTTTGACTTAGTTGGTAAGTGGATGTGCATTTTATGCTCACTTTCTTTTCGTAGGTTCATAAATTTGTGTAAAATGATATTGGATTTGGTGATTTTACATATATTCATTGAGAACATGATTATTTCCTTGTGTAAAACCTTAATTTCATGGATTGTATGAATGGATATGTAGTTCATGCACATTTTCCTTTTCTTGTTAAGATTTATGGGTTTTAATCTTTACGTGGATGGTTTGTGAGTGGATTATACATTTTATACTACACCTTATCTTTCTAGGTTCTTAGAAATATGATTATACTTTATGTGTGTTAAGATTTGTTGATTAACCTCTATGGAAATTGGTTGTGTAAATGGATGAGCTCTATGTGTATGATTTTCCTCTCCCTAGAACCTTAGATTTGTTGATGATGAACTTTGCTTGGGTGACTATATTCAAACCCCATGAGATTGTTGATTTCTTTATGTGGATTCTAGATTTTTTAATGTGAGCATGATTGAAGGGATTCTTTTATCCCATTGTTATGTGTTCTTGGAAGCTGGAGTTAACCATACGGTAGTAGTGTTCTAATTCCTTGAGTTTGGTAATCTCTATTATTATTGAAAAGTTTATGGAGTTGGATTTATATGATTTGAAGGGAGTAGTGAACCTCTTGTGGTGCTTCTTGGTTTATTCTATTAATTTCTCTTAAACCCTTTCCCTAAATGCTTACCCCACCTAATTGATGAAATGACATACAATTAGATCTTCATGATTTGTGTATCTTTATCATGCTTATTGACTTCATACATTAGTCTAATACTCTCTTTGGTGTGTTTGATTCGATTCATGTTATACCATAATGAATTATGCAAATTCTATTGATCCTCATGTGACTACATAACTCTTTACATCATGTAATTTCTCTTAGTGGTATATGTATGTTATCATTGGTATGATTTGCTCTAAGATTTTCATGTGACACTTTATATGGGATTTCTACATGAGTTTTCAAAAGACTTGAGATACATGGTTTTTAACTTACATGGACATGGTCATAAAACGATTTTTCATCTATAAGCATATATATATTTCCATGTTAGTATCGGGATCCAATATAGGATTTATCTCTTCAATTTTTAGACTATTTATGGGTTAGTACACACAAATATCTTTCACATGGCATATTTATGCAAGAGTTATTTTACTAATACACGAGTATAAATTTGGTATTGGTTTTGGAATAAGGATTTAGAATGATATACCCATAAGTGGGATGGTGCATAAGTGATGACCGCCATTGGGCGAATGGAGCTATATACTTGCCTAGTGACCGCTATTTAGCGAAGGGACACTAGTTGTCCAATGATGACCACCATTAGGTGAAGGGGCTATATACTTGCTTAGTGATTGTCATTTGGTGAATGGACTCCAGATGTGTCCAGTGACCGCCATTAGGCGAATGGGCTATATGTTTGCCCAACGATGACCACCAAGTGGCGAAGGGACACTAATTGTCTAGTGATGACCGCCCTTAGGTGAAGGGGTTATACACTTGCCCAGTGATGACCGCCAATTGGTGAAGAGACATTAGTTGTCCAGTGATGATCGCCCTTAAGCGAAGGGACTATATGCTTACCCAGTGATTTCAAGTACCTGATCACCGGGTCACATTAGTAGGTGAAGACAACCCTAGTGGCCCAACTCTTAGTTTGGTTTTATCAGAACTCTAATTAGGTTATATGGTTTGGACTCTAATTTGGGTTTATCGAGATCTTGGTTGGTTTGTTAGCACCTGACGACGGTTTGGTATATAGATTATCATGGTTTTTAGCTTGTGGCTTCTTACTTTACATGCATTTATTTATCTATGTAGCACATGGTAATTGGTTAATGACACATAACATATAACTTTAGTATATACATGTTTTGGGTCTGTCTTGGTTTGGATTATCGATTAGTTTTTCGGGACACATGCATACTTGATTTTAGTAAAGATACATACATATTGTTGTTGATGCATGTGCTTACGTACTCTGTTTTCTTCCTTTACTTTGGATCACTCTGTCTACTATTATATAATTTTGCTTCTTTTTTGTGTTATATAAATTGCATACCCTCTTGCTGAGCCCATCAAGCTTACCCCAATTAGCACCACCCGTAAATTTGTAGGCATACAGGTTGGACTATGCCTTAAAATGAAAAGGATGATAGGAGATTGGACAACGAGACCAGATACTACATCTTAGTTTTCCATTTCAGTTTTAATTTATTCTTTAGAGATGTGACATATTTAGTACTTTATTTAATTGAGATGAGCCCCTCCATGGGCAAGACTTATTTATATTTTATGAGCAAGTTTATGCTCTTTTATGTTGGATGTTATGAGATGTTTTAGACATAATGTTTATATATTTTTACTACTCTTATTTGGATTATTTCATCGATATTACTATTCTGCTACGATTGTGATATGTTAGAAATGAACTTAAATGGTTGTGTCTTAATGGACAAACTTGAAGGGAAACTTATTATTTAGAATGTGATGTGAATAGGTAAGAGAGTTGATGACCCACTCCGAGCACATTAGTCTCCTCGTGTGAGAAATGGGTTCGGGGCAGGTCATTCCCATGTCACGAATTCGAATTTGACCCATTTCTTGACCCATGGATTTGGGTCATGACAACTTGGTATTAAAGCTTAGGTTTATAGATTCTGTAGACAATCTGTGCTATTTTAGAGTTAAAGATTAAGTTTGTGGATAAGCCAATGAAACTATTTGAGGATTGATTGTTAATCATGTTTGATGTTTAAGATTAGTGAATTTTAAATATCTTAGAGTTAATCAAGAATTATTGGATACTATTACTTAGACTATTATTTATCTTGTATCTAGAAAAGAGATGTCACCGTAAAAGTGCACTTGAATTAGCTTCTACTACTTCGTAGCCAGATGATGAAGTCCTGGCTAGAATGTTAGATTTTGTTTTGACCATCTCTACACCGTTAGGTGAGCGAGTTCCTATATTGTTACTAACCTAGGGAGAAGCATATCGGTTGGTGGTATTTCACCTCCTGGGACCCTTCTCAGAACTTCGTCGGGGTGAACTTGTCTGCTTCTTATAGGAGTAGGAAAAGTAAATTCTTTTTTGTTTCGGGCACGGGCTAGGAGTATTGCTCGTGGGAGAATTGCGTGGAGCAAGCAACCCGTTTTAGCCGACTATGGGGAGGTCCACCCCCCTAGGGTGAGTCTTGCCTTTAGTTTTTTCTATTTTTCATGGCCACCTCGAATCGATTCTTCCTAATCCATTCTCCCTTGTTTTTCTAACATTAGAGGAACTAGTCTTGGATGGGTTGTAGCTTGCTCGTTTTGCCCGCATCACCGATTACTCTGTCCATTATTTCTCACTTCTGGTGACTCTCAAAGCTTTGAGTGCTCATCTTTTGGTCCCCAAAACATCCCGGGAGGCTTTGGCGCTATTATGGGGCGACCCTAAATGGATTCCACTGGATTTGGTCAAATCCAAACAAACAAACCATGCCTAAATGATGTCTTTCCCTCTTTTTATCTTCTACCAACTACCTAATCAAATAAATGAAAATGCTGACACATCAATGCAAAAAAGTGACACACTTTTCCGGCGGGGGGGGGGGAGGCTAACAATTTTCACCACTGATGTATCTACCATGATGCCATTCTAATACATTAGTACAAATTTCGTTCTTACCTAATCTGCACGGCATATATATGGGTTGGATTAGGTACGGAAATCTGCTTTTCCTCACTTTTTTGGGGGGTGCTTATCACTTTTCAGCATTGATGTGTCCACCCCATAATGCCATCCTAATACATTAGGAAAAACAGATTTCCATATGTAATCTTTTCCGTATATATATATATGAAAATGATTGCCCGTGCATGTGTTGATACATCTCTTTTATCGTGCATTGATTGACACATGATGGGTTTTTTAATTTGGTGTCATTGAACATCTATGTTTTTTCATCTGAACACTTTTTTTGGACGATTTTAACCCCCAAACATAATACATGTTAGTTTATGATTCACCATACACACTACAGACACCTTTTCATCACAGAATATTTTCTTCCTTGCGTATAGGCTAATCACCGGAGAGACAAGCGACTACTCTACGCACAAGGAAATTTGATCCCGGTCTTCCCGGTGAAGGCGGCGTAAGTATCTGAGCCATACATTTATAAGGGAGACTCGACAAGCGACGACTCGTTTTACACGCACAAGAGATATGACCCTGGTCTTCCTCGTGAAGGATGATGCCTCAGCCACCGAGAACGGAGGAATTTTCAAGAGAGGAAGAAGTTTGGTATGTGAAAAGTATTCTTTTTCATTTTAAAAAATAAAATATGCTTTTTTAAAAGAAGAAATTACTCTCTTTTAACTTCTTTCTTGGAAAAACACAAAACATTACAAGAAGACCCGAGTCTTTTAAAGTCTTCACCACTTAATTGAATCCGAGTCTTTTAAAGCCTTCATCACTTTTAATTGCCTCCTAAGCTCCTCCATATAATTTGTTTAGGTACCCCTCACCAAACCACCGCAGAGAGGTGCCAACGTCCATATAATTTGTTTAAGTACCCCTCACCAAACTACCGCAAAGAGGTGACAACGAGACAGAGCGACATAGTTGAGAACTCAAACCCAGATAACAATGGAGCCATGGAGCCATGTCTCAGTGGCAACTCCAGAACCATCGTTGTGCTGCTCTTCGTCTTCTTCGTCATCCTTTCTATCTTTAGCCTTACCAGCGGTGTCAGCCACCGCTACACCATTTGCCAAAACACAACACTCTACAGCACCTAACAAGCAAACCTCAACTCTCTCTTCTCTTATCTATCTTCTAACGCCACACTCCACAACAACATCTTTTACAACGCCACCGCCGGTCGGGATTCCGATAAAGTATACGGCCTTTATCTCTGCAGAGGTGACATCACCCAAGACCTCTGCGGGGATTGCGTTATGACAGCCAGTCGAGATATCATCGGGCGGTGCCCCAACGGGAAAGTCGGAATTACTTGGTACGACGAGTGCATGTTACGCTACGCCAACCGATCTATCTTCTCCATCTTGGAGGTATCACCGGTGGCCTTTTTATGGAATTCACAGGATATCAAAGACCCAGCTCGGTTTAAGCAGCTGGTGAACAAAACCATGACGGGAATAGTAACTCGGACGGCCTTCGACGCTTCTGCTGGGAAATTCGCCACTGGGGAAGACAACTTTTCAAGCTTTCAAAGATTGTATGGTCTTGCGCAGTGCACCCCGGATATATCAGGGAGCGACTGTAGCAAATGTCTTGGAGTTGCCATGTCTAAGATCTCCATCTGTTGCGACGGAAAGCAAGGTGGGCGGGTTCTTCTACCCAGCTGTTACCTGAGGTATGAGGTATACCAATTCTATCAAATTAGAAATATTACACAGCCTCCGCTGCCTCCACCTCTGCCTTCTCCTCCAAGTAGTAACGGTACCTTTGCAGGTAAACTATTTGATTTGTGATTAATAAATAAGAATTATGAAGCGGTACAGCACTTCAAGTTTCCATCCTTTGTCCTCTACCCTTGTTATATGTATGACTTATCTATTAATATTATTTATCTTTTCTATGCAGAAAAAGGAGGAAACGCGTCTCGAACTATTGTTGCTATTGTTGTTCCGATTACGATTACAGCAGTTGTGCTTTTCTCTAGTCTTTTCTACTGTCTGCTAAGAAGGAAGAAAAAGGGGGAAAAGACAGAGGACCAAAACACTGGTATGAAGCTTTAGTTCTTATCATCCACGACTCTTAGGCCCTATCTGGTTGCCTT
>JAOXJP010231364.1:0-10641 GCA_025762735.1 Platanus orientalis | reverse complement strand
CACCACTCCTTACTGAAAGACTCCTCACTATGTTTAGAATTGTGCGATTCTTCCTCTCGCACACACCATTTTGTTGAAGCGTATAAGGTGTTGTAAGTTGTCTTTTGATGCCATGTGTCTCACAGAAATTTGCAAATTCATGTGAGTTGTATTCTCCTCCACAATCAGTGCGTAATACTTGTATCGAGCTACCAGTTTCTTTCTCAACAAGTACTTTATAATTTTTTAAAGCTGTAAAAGCTTCAGATTTTATGGGACTCTAGAAAATTCTGATATTTGTGTCCATGGGGCCATTGGGAATTGGGTGTCTATTGGGCAAAGACTTCTCGAAATTTGACTGGTGCAACTTTTGAGATGGGCTGTCCTTTTTCTCTTTTAGTTAGTGGCCTTGGTTGTTTGGTTTTTGCTTGTCTTTTTCTTTTGCTTTGATGTTGTTTGCTTGGTTCACCTTCCTGGTGAACGCACCACCCTGTATTATCTTCTTTTTTAATATATTTTCTTTTTATCTCTCAAAAAAAAGTATGAGGAATGATCAAGGGGTTTAGTATATGGTTGTTGTGTAGGGTATGGTCCTCGATTTTCTTTGAAGCCAATGTGTTGTGAGTTTTTCCGGCTTCCTATCCTTCTTTATTTCAGCAATGGTTTCCTCCCTGCAAGAGAGAGAAAGGTAGGGAACTATGCCTATTATTCTGCCAGCAATCTGGTGGTTTGGCTTGAAAGGAACAACTGGGTTTTTGAAAATTATGCAGAGCCTTCCTATAAGGTCTTTATGAGGGTGAAGGACAAGTGTTTTGTGTGGGTTGTCAACTGTAAAGATATTTTGGGCCATTCCATTGTAGATATTAAGTCTAATTGGGTTAACATTGCTAAAGAGTGCGAGCCCCTTAGTTTTGGTTAGGAGGCTTGCTGTTTTTTTTGGCTGTTGGGGATGCCTTATCCCCTTATTCTAATAAAATTTTGCTTCATCAAAAAAAAAAAGGTCTAGGTTGTGAAAAAACAAAAGAAGGGTTGTTGGATTTTTCTTACAGCGAGGTATTATAGATTAAAGGAGTCAATGTAAGTAGGTTAGGGTTAGGATTAGAGTTAAGAGTTAGGAAAACAGGGGTTATGGGTTGAAGGCTATTTAGGGTTATAAAAGTAGAGAAAATCTAAAAAAGAAATTTGTAAATCAGACCAAACATAAGTTGATCGATCTCCAATCGTTAATCAGCAAACACCATGCAGTTGACAACATCAATGGAATAGTGGAAAACATTGTAGAAAGGAAGAGAAGAGAAAGAAGAAGAAAAAACACCTAGAATCACTCTAGAATTCCCCAAGGAATCACTACTAGGTTTTGGGAATCACTCAACCAAACAGTGATAGCTGCCAACAATCAATATTCATTCCATTCTCCAAAACATGAGTTATACGAGCTATTTATATGTTCCAATAGGTGGGGCATCCAGCATGATTGTACAAATTTACAATACTGCCCCTGCATAGAAAAGTATGCAAAAAACCTCTATAACTTTGTACTGACTTGATCAAAACCTATGAAACTTTAAAAAAACACTAAAAGAAAACCCAAAGATCAAAAATTAAGGGTCGGACACCTCATCTAATATATCAAATAACAAAAATACGCGACGGCCAAAAACAACCGTGTAAATAATAAAAAGACATAAGAACATGATTGATCTCAAATGAGATCCCAAGATCCATTGTCATGCCATATTAAGCCTTGTTGATTAGCCTTCTTTCTCATTGAATAAGTCTTCAAAACTATTTAGGACTCCCATCAATTATGAGCATGGGTTGTTCCTGGTTCTGCATGAACTTCCATCTCACCACCCCATTGAAAATGTTGCAAATAAGAGCAAAACTGGTTTCTCTTCTAGTCACATAGTTTCTCAAGTGTAAGCAATATCTTGAGATTTGAGAATTAATTTCTCACTTCCCAAGGCAAACCCCTCCATAGATGGAGAAAAATTTTCAAATATAAGGAACATGCAATTAAGCCTTATTCTAATAGAATAACATTCAATACAAATAGTAAATAACTAGTTAGCACTAAAAATCCTCACGCAATATAATATAAAAAGAACAGCAGTACAGACTCAAATGCATGAAAATTATAGGCTAGAAATAGCAACCTGGTAATTCATCTAAAACTGGAGTATTCCCTTTTCCCTCCTCTTCATCCTTCTGAAATGAAGGCAAGACTGCAGTAGCGTTTCCGTTGCCATCTGCAGCCTTCGAAGTTCTATAAGAAACTTCTACAGTTTCAAAATTTTCCTTCTTATCAGTGGAGCCCTGATTGTATGACACATAACAGCAAAACCACATCCAAGCATAAAAGTTATTGACTGATGTAAATAAAATAATGAAACAAACATCAAGGGCCATTTTTAAGTTCTAATAGAGAAGCAAAGTACAAAAATTATAACTCTTGCAGGATAAGAACAATAGGCTAGCATGAACAATCTTAATGGGGTTAGGTTATATGCTATCAGGGGATATAATCTGAATAAAATGGAACAGCACAGGAAACAATAAAGAATTATACCCAGGACAAACCAGAAATGGTTCAACCATTCAACTTTGGCTCAAACAGGAGAAATTGAATGACAAAAAGAATAACTTATTAATCAGTTGTTAGATAACATTCACAAAAACCTATAGTTGAAACTATAGAAGCAGATATAACAAACATAACACAGTGAAACTAGCAACAGAGATACTTTTCCGGCCCTTTAATTTCAGAAGGAATTTAGAGGTAAGGGGTTTTCCTCTTGGACCCTATTCCTGGAACATTTTGCAACACAATAAGGGTGTGTTTGCAGAAGGACCAGAAACCTTTGGCACCTAATTTGAAGACTTAAGGCTTTAAACGAATCAAGTAATCAGACAATTGCACCCTTCTCCACAAGAGATATATAATCACTTTTTAATAAACCAGAAACACCAATGGCGTATACACTGTAACCGAGAGCTGATTATGGTGTCAGCAAATGAAAAAGCTTTGGTCATGGTAATCATCTCTGAACTAAAATGAAATCTCATCCTGTAAAAGGGCTGCCGTAGTTATTCCCTGGGCTCTCAAGGCAGAGGGATCGTAATGGTGGCCACAAGAGTCATCTCAGGAAGGGATCCCATGTGGACGGAGAGGGGGGATGACAGATTTCACCTCCACCGAAGAAGTCCTACACCAATGCCATTAGGAACTGGGAGTGGCCTCAGCAGGTGGAGGCATCGGTGGAGAAGCGAGGCCGTGAGAGGCTGATTGTTGTAGGTAAGGGGGAGCCTAAGGGAAGAAAAGGCAGATAAAAGCATGCCTTGTGGCAAGGATTGAAGAGGAGGTCCCTAGTGTACAAGTGTTATGCTATTGGGGGAATAGGGTGTAGAAGGTTTGTGAGGACCATCGTGCCACATGCTTACCAAAAGAGCTTTTCCTGTTCATATTCCCATCAGATGAGGCGGAGAGAGTTCTGAAGGACGGACGGCGAGTCTGGGGTGGTTGCCAAATCTTCATGAATGTCTGGCATCCTCGGGCTGGGTGCAGCGGCTTTGGTCCAGTTTATTAAGGAAGGTGGGTACATGTGTAAGGACTGCGGCTCATCTCTAGTGCAAAACTATGTTACACACAATTCGGGACCTGTGTGGGGGTTTCATCAGAGCGAGTCCTGCAGATGGTAGTTCCTTGGAGTGGGCTCTAGTGAAATCCAACCGAAGATGCCCTGAATAAATATCAATTTCAAACAGTGAGTTTCCATTCAGCTTGGCAGTGTGGATGGAGGAGCCACCTTGTCTGTTGTAGACAAACGCAGTTAGAAGGAAGGGGTTTCCAGGCCCCATAGAAGTTTCAACAGAACTCCTCGAAGGGGAGAGAGGGGAAGTACAGGAACAACGGAGGTAGGCATTGTCAAGTGGGGATGCCAGAGTGCGGGGCTTCAAGGGGTGGCTCCATCGGGCCGTAGATGCTTTGCCATGTTACGGATGAGGCTGAATGGGAAGACTCCTTAGCGAGACATGTGTCTCATACCAGCAAGGTGCTCAGTGTTGGGGCACCAAGCAAGCATATGCGATTGGGTCGTACCATGTCTGGACAGCAAGAAGGGAAGGTCAAGTGGGAAAATCAGTCAAAGAGAAATCAAGGGAAGGGCTTTAAGAGTACATTGGCACCTATAAAGCAAGGTTCTAATTTAAATGTTAAAAAAGCTTTAGGTTATCCCTTGGGCAACAGCAGTAGGGGATGGAATACAGGGCAGAAGTTAAGAGTTTTTTTTTTTTTTTTTTTTTTTTTTTTTAATTAGGTAAAGGTTCGTGTCTAATTTATTAGTAGGGCTGTAGATAGAGATTGAGGGGACAGTTCTAGGTTGAACCATGAGCCAAACCGAACCAGGTGATATAATAAGATGAGGTTGGTGCACGGGTGACGGGCCTACACACATGAATAGTATCCCAAGGAAAGGCCCAGTCTGGTCGTGGGCCAAGGCGAGTGGATAGAGGGCAGTATAGTCAGGCCCAGTCCATCCAAAGGGACAACAACAAGAGGGTTAGCTACCATGGGCCAATTGATCTTACGCACGATAACAAATTAAGGGAAGAGGAATCAAGCTATATTGGTCAGAGGGAGGGGGATTCAAGTAGGTCAATGATTATGAAGTGTTTGAAACGGAGGGGGAACAAGGAATCAGCCAGAAGTGGAAGAGTAGGCGAGGAGCATTGGGTAGGCAAACAGAAAGGAGGGATCAAGTTTATGGAAGAAAGATTCGATAGCTGTGAAAAGAAAAAGTTAGTAGCGTGGAGGGCAAAGGGAACAGAGTACTGTTGGATGTCGAAGAAAAGGAGGAAGAAGAGTCGGAGGAAGGGATGATTAAAATTAGTGGCGGATCTGGATGCTCCTCCCCATCAGTTGAGTGGACCGAGAATGGGTCTACGGTCAACAATTCCATCCTGAACTGGGCCATATCTGAAGCAGATGAGATGTTGAATCAATTCTTGCAAGGGTCGCCTAGATTACAGCCAGTGGATGCTTTATGCAATGCTAGCCAGGGTAGTGATGACATAACAGTAAAAGGGCAAGATGGAGTGATCAAGTGGAGGTTTGCGATGGTGAAAGTATTTCCGAAGTGTCCAAAATTGGATCTGAACTGATTGCCTTGGCCTATGAGGATGTGTGTGATGAGAGGATTGGACTGGTGAAAGAGCCCCTACAGATGATTTCTCATCTGCCTGCATCTGAGTGGGTGATCAAAAGGGTGATGATGGAGCTTAGCTGAAGAATGGGTGTTTCATTTAACGGGATTGAGTATAAAGTTGAGGATTTGTTCCGCAAAATCGAATGAAGACACAGTTTGAGCCCACGAAGTCAAAACCACCCATCAGCGTACAGGGGAAGAAATATTAATCATAGTCCGTGGGAAATGAAAAGGTTAGTTTCCTCTGTGAACTACGAAGGGGTAACGAGGCATCGCGAGCAAGGAAGGAACCGAAACCGGAGAGAGGGCAGAAGTGGAGAAGATTTATCAGTTCCTAATGAAAGCCAACTTTCTCTCTTAGAATGTTAGGGGGTTGAAAATATCCAAGGTCTGAGGAAAACAGCAATCTCTTGCAAGGTCTGACATTGCACCTTCTGTGAATTTGAAGCTCAACGATAGCGATGAGGAAGATAGTTGAGATTGAGAGAGAGTCTTTCGAAATCATTTCAGAGTTCCTGGGAAAGATCCTGGCAGTTAGGATCATCAAGCAACACAAGGGGCTTACTTCCATCGTTACGATAAGAGAGAGCAGCATCGCTTGGCTCTGCTCTACTCCAAGCCTTGCTAGGTGAGTGGCAGAGTCAAAGGAAGATTCCCGGACCAAAGACAAAGGAGATTGCGTCCTTGTTGTGCATCAACGTCGAAACGATCGAGGAAGATATGTGGAGATCTCTTCCAATCCTCGTCAAGGAAGAGGTTCGAGAATTTTGGTTCCCAATGGTGCTAATGGATCAAGCTAGGAGAACCTGGCTTATGTGTTGGAATCCCACTTCCCAACTCCCATAGGGAATCGGAATCGTAAGCAGTTTGTTCTCAAAGAACCTGAATATTCTCCTCTGAATGGCCATGTTTCCAAGGAGGGTCATAGGACCTTCAGAGCTCAACCCAACAGAGAGTAGGTCCCTCACCTGGGATCCAGTCATCAAGAGTCCTTTCTCTTCTGGTCTAAGGCGGTCTGCATTAAAAGAGTGGACGAACAGCTGACATGGAAGGAGATTTTAAAGCTTGTGCAAAAAGTGCTTCATCACTGCGCTTCAGTGACCACTACCCCCCTAGGTTTTAACAAAGGTATCATGATTGGGTATTCTCCTAAAGAAGTCGAATGGTTAGATTTATGTGGGATGGAGGAGATTGCCAGAACGAAGTTGGTGTTCCATCGGTGTACCAAAGATGTAGGGATTGTCATTCAGGAAAATTTGGTAAAGGAGAGATGGGTTCGGTTTCGAGGGCTTCCCTTCCATCTATGGACAAAGACGTCATCGAACTGAGGAAGGCATGTGGGAGGTGTAGGGATATTGATCCCAAATCTCTACAATTGAAGGACTATCATTGGATTCGAATTAAGCTCAATTCTTGTGAGTTGAGTCGTATTCCGTGTATCCTCATGGTTCGTGACACAAACCAACGTTACCATGTGATGGTGGAAATTGAAGAGGAGACCAAGAGGGATGTTTCAACTTTCAATAGTGAGGGATGCTAGGGATACTCCAGGTTTGGGAGAAGAGGAAAACCACCAGAAGCAGGTTGTTTCTGGTTTTCAAAAACCAAGAAGATGAACAAGCAAGCCTAATTCAAATTTTGAATACTAGACTGATACGGTCAGAGTCAGTGACAGCGTGCTAGGTGACGTGTCAATTGTTTCGTGAGAAGAAGGCATCCTTGTAGTGCAAGATGACCTATTTGCCCATGCACACACTCTTGTTCTGCATTTTGGGAGGGGACATCCGTGGTTTGGGCTCGAAAGGGATTTTTATAAATTTCAAGTATCTAAAATTACCCATCTTAAGAGCCCCTTCAAAGCATGATAAAACATTAGGCAGAGGAGCTTTTCCGTCCTTTCATCCTTCTCTCAAAAGATCAACATTCCATTCAATTTTAAACCAGGTTGATAAGAGGTTGATCAAGGCAAGGGACGAACCAATGGCTATGCACACCAAGGATTGGGTCGGATCGCATTTTGACCGGGAGCTAGACCAAAGGATGGCCAGTCTGAGTCAAAACCTGGAGTAGTCATGTGAGTTACTAAAAGAGATTGAGGGCTCAGTTTGCGGTAGCTTTGATGGTCTCTTGGAGAAAAGGGAATCCTCGATGTCAAGCAAGGAGGCTTTAGGTAATATAGCAAAGAGTCTGGAGATTCTGATGGAAGAGATCAGGTCTTCGATGAGTGTAGATGAATGTATTGAGCCTGAAACTGGAGCTGTAGGTCTTGGCAGGATGAAACGATGGGCGTCAAATAGTTGGTTTCACGCTGGAGCCTCTGATCCTTGGTGCTGGCAGGATCGGCTCCCTCTTCAAGTTGTTCCTTGTGAACTAGGGCCGAGCATGTATGAAACTGAATTTGAATCCCAGTTACCATCATCCAATATGGGTGTCGATGAGCATGAAACACTTAGCCTGATCCCCCGGGTAGCAGATCACAATGCGAATGGTTTACCTATTAAGACTGAGGTGGCAGGAGAACTTTCCGTAAAAGAGTTTGTGTCTTCCATTGAAGAATCAATGAAGATAAACCGTAGGCGATACAGCTCAAAGGAAATAGTTGTGGGTTAGAATATGGTGGAACCACTGTCGAAGATCTCTGCTTGGGTGTTGGAAACAATGGAAGAGGTTAGTAATTTCTTGGGAGTGTCGTTTGAGGGCGTGGAGAATCAAGCTTAGGAGCTCTTTTCAGCTCTTGAAAGGGAGGGCTCTCTTCGGGGTTTAAATCAGAAAATGCATCATCTCCATTGCGAAGTTAAGAACCACTCCAGCAAAATTAACTATGAGAAGAGGAGATCGAAAGTGGGTAAGAAAGGGTAGCATACCTCTAGAGGACACAAGGCTTGAAAGTCGACTTTCTTCGGGTTTCTACAACAGCCATGACACCTTCAATTTTGTCGTGGAATGTGCGAGGTCTAGGAAACAAGGAGAAATGACAGTCGTGAAAGATGTGATCGGGTAGAAATGGCAGTTGTGAAAGATGTGATCAATCGGCCTCCCACTAAGGTGATATTGCTTCAAGAGACAAAATTGAGCATGATGGAAAGGGGGATATAATCAAGGAGATTTGCCATTTTTCCTGTCCAGATGGTGTTAAGTCTTCCTTCTATTGCAGCGTTAGGTAGAATCTGGGTTATTTGGGATTTCAGAAGAGTGGATGTGCAAGAGTATTCTGTTGGATCCTATTCGATCACTATCAAGGGCTGCCTTCGTCGTTGCAGTAAGGCCTAGGATATCACCAGGGTCTATGGTCCAATTGATGGGAACCTTCTCCAAGACTTCCTTGCTGAGCTAGAAAGAGGGAGAGAGAGTTTGATTGGTCCTTAGTGTATAGATGGGTATTTCAATGAAGTCATAGAGCTAGGGGACAGAAATGGGGGTAGCTGTATATCCAGGGGTATGAGAAGTTTTGCGGATTTCATCAACCACTTGGGCTTCCAGGATCTCCCTCTTGTTGGTCAATCCTTTACATGGTTAAACATGCAAGAATGCTCAAGTCTCAACAAGTCAAATCATTTTTTTGGTTTCATCGAAATGGGATTGAGATCTTTCCAGTTTCCAAATGGGAGATTCTTACTCGTCCTACTTTGGACCATACTCCAATTTTGTTGAATGGTAAACCTTTAATGACTTTTCCCCGGCAGTTCAAGTTTGAAAGTATGTGGCTTCATCATCCGGGCTTCGTGGATATAGTAAAGGAGTGGCGGGCTGTTTTCCAAGTCATCCGGGACAGTTGTTGAGGCTGAAACTCAAGCTCCTTTGGAATAAGTTCAGAACTTGGAATAAGGAGGACTTCAATTGTGTGGAAGAGAGGAAGCAAGCTTTGCTTGATGAAATTTCTTGGTGGGATGAAAGAGAGAGGGAGAAGGGTCTCTCAAGAGATTGGTTATCATGTAAGGTTACGGCAAAAGCGGATTTTAAGAAGGTGGCTTTGATGGAAGAAATTAAGTGGAAACAAAAAGCGAAGATTCAATGGTTGTAGTAAGAGGACAATAGTATGAGATTTTTTCACAGAGTGGCCTCGGGGAGAAGGAACAAGAATAATATTTCTAGGCCTAAAATTGGAGAGGTATTGGTTGATAACCTAAACATTATTCATGACCATGTGGTGAATTTTTTCAGGAAGATGTATATGGACTCGGGTATTGTGAGGCCTAAACTATATGGGGTGTCAATCCCTCAATTGGTTGAGCAACATAGGGATTGGCTTGAATGCCTTTTTACGGAGGAAGTGAAAGCGGTTAGATGGGAATTTTTTAAGGCGGATATTTTACTAACCGTGGAAGACTTCCATCATAATGGGTTCCTCGATAAACGATGCAATGCCACATTCATCTACCTTATTTCAAAAAAACAAAGAGAGAGAGAAACGGATCCAAGATTTTAGACCAATCAACCTTTTGGGTGGTATCTATAAAATTACTTCCGAACTTTTGGTGGAAAGGACAAAAAGCGTGATGCATCTTCTCATTTCAGATTTCTAAGTGGCGTTTGTTGGGGGAAGACAAATTTTAGATGTAGTATTAATAGCTAATGAATGTATCAATTCTATTATAAAAGAAGGGACTTGCTTTGTGTAAGCTTGACATTGAGAAGGCATATAATCGAGTCAATTGGGAATTCTTAGATTATATGTTGAGGAGATTTGGCTTTGGCCTTCGCTTGCGGAATTGGATGAGAAAGTGTTAAAGTCAGTCAAATATTTTGTGTTGGTGAATGGATTTCCAATCAAATACTTTGGTAGTTTAAGAGGGTTGAGGAGAGTGATCCCCTATCGCCCCTCCCAATTCTTATGGTCGCCGAGACTTTTGGAGCTCTTCTATCTAAAGCTTTCCAGGGTGGCTTATTGGAGGGCTTTCAATTGGGTAAGGTGTCTTGGTATCGCACCTCCAATTCGGTGATGATATTCTCAATTTTTTTGCAAAAATTCAATTACTCAAGTAACCAATTAAGGCTCCTCAAATGTGTTATTAAATGCTTTGAAGTGGTCTCAGGCTTGAAGGTTAATCTGTCCAAGAACAAATTCTTTGGAATAGGCCAAGTATTTAACTTGAGAGATCTTGCGGAGTTATTGGATTACAAGATAAATTGTCTCCCTTCATTTAAGTGTAAAGAAGCATAGAACCCCGTCTTAGCAAGGATCTGGAATAGGTTGGGGGATTAGAAAGGGATGTACCTATCCAAGGGTGGAAAGATCACTTTAATTAGATCAGTTCTTGCCTATGTACTTGCTTTCCCTTCTTGTTATTCCAACTTCAATGCCCAATTTGATTGAAAAGATGCAAAGGAGTTTCCTTTGGGGCAAGGTTCAAAATGTCGGTGTCGGTGGAAATATCGATCAAGCCAAAACAAGACATATATCGGAAATGTCGGAAATATCGAAAAGAAATATTGTAAAAATTATGGAAACTTAAGAAGC
>JAOXJP010231363.1:0-10641 GCA_025762735.1 Platanus orientalis | reverse complement strand
AGTTTGAGCGAGAGGTCAAGGAGGAAGCCGTGGTTTTTGCTTTAGTAGCTAGAGAGGCTACTCTTGATGTTACTTCTAAGTGTCCTCCTGAGGTGGGCCCAATAATGAGGGAGTTTCAGTCCATGTTTCCTAAGGATTTGCTAGATGAGCGCCCACTTATGCGTGACATCTAACATGCCATAGATTTGGTCCCAGGGGAAACATTGCCAAATTTGCCCCATTATCGCATGAATCCCACAAAGCACGCAGAATTGAAGAAGCAAGTTGATGAGCTCTTGAGGAAGGGATTCATACGTGAGAGTCTTAGCTCATGTGCCATACCTGCACTTCTCACACCCAAGAAAGATGGCTCTTGGAGAATGTGTGTAGACAGTAGAGCAGTCAATAAGATCATGGTGAGATACCAGTTTCCTATTCCTAAATTGGATGACATGCTTGATATGATGGCTGGTGCTATCATATTTTCCAAGATTGATCTCAAAAGTGGCTATCACCAGATCTGTATCCGACTTGGAGATGAGTGGAAAACCGTCTTCAAGATGAAGGATGGGTTATACGAGTGGCTAATCATGCCCTTCGGGCTTTCTAATGCCCCGAGTACCTTCATGAGGGTAATGACTTTGGTGTTGCAACCATTCATTGACAAGTTCTTAGTGGTGTACTTTGATGACATTCTGATTTACAACCACAACAAAGATCAACACCTTAGCCACCTGAGGACAGTGTGTGAGCTCCTGAGGAAGGAGCAGTTGTTTGCAAACTTGAAGAAGTGCGCGTTCATGACATCATAGGTCGTTTCTTAGGGTTCGTAGTTTCATCGGATGGGATGTTCGCGAATCCTGAAAAGGTCCGTGCTATAGTAGAGTGGCCTAAACCTTGGAACATTCATGAGGTCCGTAGCTTTCATGGTTTAGCTACTTTCGATAGATGTTTCATTCGCGGGTTTAGTATAGTGATGACCCCTATTACTAATTGCATTCGTAAAGGGGATTTTCACTGGACAAATGCGGCATCAAAGGCCTTCAAGGAGATTAAGTCTAGGATGACTAATGCTCCTGTCATGCGCTTCCCAAACTTCTCCAAAGTCTTTGAGGTGTCATATGACGCATCTAGGGTTGGGATAGGAGTACTCACTCAAAAAAGGCACCCTGTAGCCTACTTCAGTGAGAAGTTAAATGAAGCCCGACAAAGATACTCCACCTATGACAGAGTTTCATGCGGTAGTACAAGCATTGAGATACTGGAAACATTACCTCCTACCGCAGGAGTTTATACTCTTTTCCGACCATGAGGCCTTGAAGTACATCGGTTCTCAGAAGAAATTAAGCTCAAGGCATGCTAAGTGGGTTGGATTTCTTCAGGAGTACACCTTTTTACTCAAACACAAAGCTGAGGTTGAGAATAAACCCACAGATGCTTTGAGCCGCAAGGTTTCCCTGCTGCAGACAATGATTGTCAAAGTAACTGGGTTCGAGAGATTGAGAGAGGATTATGAGACGTGCCCAGATTTTGGGGAGATGTATGCTTCTATATTGAGCGACCAGTCTAGTGGCCCTACTGATTTCATGCTACATGATGGGTATCTTTTCTGAGGTACCCGACTTTGTATCCCCCGCACCTCAGTGCGCGATTTCCTAGTCTGGGAGTTGCATGCAAGTGGGATTGTCAGACACTTTGGCAGGGACAAGACCATTGCTTTAGTTGAGGATCGATTCTACTGGCCAAGCCTCAAAAGGGATGTGACCAAAATAGTAGAGCAGTGTTGTACTTGTCAACTGGTAAAGCAAAGGAAGCAGAATACTAGGTTATATTCGCCTTTGCCAGTTCCTCAAGCGCTGTGGCAGGACGTATGGACTTTATGCTAAAGTTGCTTAGGACCCCGAGGAAGCACGATTCCATCTCTGTGGTAGTGGACCGTTTTTCCAAAATGGTTCACTTCATCCTATGCTCAAAGACCTTAGATGCTTCAAGGATTGCTAGGTTGTTTTTCGATAAGGTCGTTAAGTTGCATGGCTTGCTCAAGTTCATTGTGTCTGACAGAGATGTCAA
This sequence comes from Platanus orientalis, assembly GCA_025762735.1. Taxonomy (NCBI): domain Eukaryota; kingdom Viridiplantae; phylum Streptophyta; class Magnoliopsida; order Proteales; family Platanaceae; genus Platanus; species Platanus orientalis. Next base: position 8,592 of record JAOXJP010231363.1, on the reverse strand, counting down.
GTTTGTTAGTTACTTTTGGAAGACACTTTGGTGAATGATAGGTACAAAACTCCAGTTCTCCATAGCTTACCACCCTCAGACTGATGGTCAGACTTAAGTGGTGAATCATAGTCTTGGTAGCCTTTTGTTGTGTCCTGTTGATGACCACCTGAGGTCATGGGACTTAGTTTTATCTGTGGCTGAGTTTGCATATAATGATTCGATTAATAGGAGTACATGCATGAGTCCATTCAAGATTGTCACAGGTTCCAAGCTTAGAGCCCCTATCAACCTTATTCCCATGTCAGTTACACATAGGCCATCTAAGTAAGCATCAGCATTTGTACATCACATACATGCATTACATGAAGAGATCAAAAGAAGGATTACCCTTAATAATGAGAGGTATAAATGGTCGGCTGATTCTCGTCGTGTTCAGCAAGAGTTTCAGGAGGGTGATTTTGTGATGGTTCGTCTTCGACCTGAGCAATTCCATCCTGGAGTCGCTAAGAAGCTACATGCTTGCAGTTTAGGAGGACCTTATGAGATACTCAAGCGGGCTGGACCTAATGCTTATGTACTTGACCTTCCTTCGAAATTAAGAATAAGCTCAACGTTCAATGTTGAGGACCTTGTCGCTTTTCATGGCCCATCCGCCCCTTTTGTCGATCCTTTCTCAAACCTGCAGACCCCAGTTCCCCATTTTCCTTAGCCCATACCTCCACCACCACCATTGGCACATAGAAGAGAAGTTATAGAGGATATCCTGGATGAGCAGACTGTTTCCACGAGGCAAGGTGGCTACCTTAAGTACTTTGTCAAGTGGAAGGATAAGCCAAAGACCGCCTGTACTTGGATGACACAGGAGGATTTGCAGAGATTGAACCCAGATCTACTCGAGCGTTATCGGAGCTTTGTTTCGCCAGAGGCGAATTTTTCTCAGTCGAGGGGAGTTGATGAGGACATCCCTCATCGCGTGTATCAGCGTCGGAGGAGGGTCGAGCTTCGTTCGTTATGGTTCGAGTAGCTCGGGAGCATGTGGGGGCCCACAAGACAGCCCATGTGGGGCCCACCTGATTGCACACGAAGGGGTTGGAGTGCTACTTTTGTTTAGTTTTATTTCCTAGTTATTTTGGTTCGAGTCCCATGTCGTTTGGTTTAGTAAAACTCATTTTACTTTAATTTATGTAATAAGGGCAAAAGCATAATTTTCTTTTATTTTAGATTGGGTTATTATTGTAAAAGACAAGGAGGGGTAGCAGCCTTAAAAACCCTACTCTCATCTTTTAATTTTAATGAAGAACTTTTGGAGAAAAGAAACAGGAGCTGACGGCTACCTCTATATCCAGAGATTAAAGTCTAGGATTTCATCCTAGATCAAGTCAAGCTTGGTGAGAGGCCAAGGGAATGTGTATGCGTTGTTTTCTTGTTATTCTTGTGCTGTGAACAGTGCCATGAACAGTACCATGAATAGTGACGTGAACAGCACCCTATTATTTATTCTCCATAGTGATTGTTGTTGTCCAAGTATTTTACTACAGTATTATTTTATTTTTCTACTCTCTTATGCTGTCAAAAGGTAGAAAAAAAAAAGGTGTGGATGAGTTGCTATTTTTATTTCCTTTGTTCATTTTATTTAATCCTTCACAATCCCTTTTGTTAGAACCCGTAAACTGCTGCAGAAAAATTCATTATACAGAATTTTGGACCCGAATCTGTTTGACGGGTGTTCTTTATTTGTGATAAAACAGTTGGCAGCCCTTGCTAAGAAACCCTATTACTTGCATGCTAGGAATATTGCCCTCAATGTGTTTGTTGAAATATTTTCTAATACCAGAGGTTGACAATGCTTAGTTTAAAGTTTGATTTGACTTGAATATTCCATACGGTTGAACTGAAATGGCATAATTAATGAACACCATTAAAACCATCCTTTGGAACTTCTAATGGCATGGTTGACGAGTAGGAATTTTGGTTATACTCTTCCATTATTTTGAGTAATTTAATATGATCTCTTCATTCCACATAATTTGCATACATATTTCTTCTAGTTCCTACAAAACACATGCATCCGGCATCAAAATTCTTTGGAGGGTGTCGCTAGTGGCAATGTGTTGGTCTATTTGGCTGGAAAGAAATCGTAGATCATTCCAAAACCACTTGGAACCAGCCTACAAAGTCTTCAGGCGAGGAAAAAATAAATGTTGTCTTTGGATTTTCTAGCAAGGAATTTCGAAAAATTAGACTCATATAATTGAATGGGGGATGGCTAATATAATGCACCATCAAAATCTTTGTTTAGTGTTTGTGATAGGGCTGGGTGATGTACTTTTTGGTGTCCTAAAAGCTCGGTTAAGCTTTTTTTTGTATTTATGTTTGGGGATGCCTTCACAGTTTTTAATATGATTCCTATCTTTGCTTATCAAAACTTAAATAAATAAATATATCAGCCAAGTCAAAAGACATGCTTCAATAATTCAAAAGAACTTTCCATTGCCAAACGTGAAAGTCAGCACTTATCTCAGACCTTGTTATGAACTTTATAGGTATTTTCATTTTGTAAGGATAGTATCCAAATTATTTCTTCTTGTTAATTTTGTTACATGATTATGTTTGTATCTTACAAAAGATTATATTAGAAGACATGAAATAGGATGGAATTAAATTGAAATGAGTTACTAGAAGTGATGAGGACATTGGAGCAAAGTGGGACCCACACATGGCCTTGGTGGGGTCCACAAGAGAAGACCATGGAGGGACTTAATCTTGCATCAAGAGAGAAGCTTATTTTCTGTTTTGAGTCCTCTAGAGGGTTTTTCACTGTTTTATTTCCTAATTTATGAAGTATTAGAGTTTAAGACCTAGAGGGGATTAATGTTTTTGTTTTTGAGCAAAGTTGACAGCCCATATGTAAACCATATCCAAGGTTGGTTGACTAGTCTAGAAACCTCACACGAGTTGAGTTATTTTATTAGGTATTTTACCAAGTCTTTTTATAAATTAGGCAAGGGGTTAGTTGCTATTTTGGAAAAGTTAAATATATATATTTTTGAATTGTTTTGTAAAGGGGAAACCCTACAGAAGTGTTGGGCAATAAAAGAGACCCACCTCTCTTTGTTTTCTCAATTAATACAATGAAGTTATCGGCTGGTTTTCCTCTTCCACGAGTGAATTTCTTTCCAAGGTTCTTGGGCCAAACCCTATTCCCACAGATGGTGATTTCCATGGGATGTGATGGTAAGTGATTACCTCACACACAGGTCCTTCTTTATCCCTCTTCTCTATTTCTTCTTCTCTCTTATCCTTCTTTCTTTCTTCCTTCTTCTCCTTTGTTTACTGGATCTTTCCATTCAAGAACCTGGAAAACCTTCAAGAAACCTATTCCTTATGGGTTCTTGAATCCCATAAACCTGTAACCTTCAATCCCTACCCGGCTTTGCTGTTTTCAACTAAGAGAACTCAACAATATCTTAAATTAGGCCATGTGGCAGCCACAAAACCCCCATCCAATGCTGTTCTATGTTTAGAAAAATAAAAATACAAATAAAACCATTAACGCTATCCTTGAAACTTCTCATACCTAACCTCCTTTCTGTTTAGGAAATCTGAGATTTAAACTCCACTTCATTAGTACCTAGTGGCAGCCTTATACTCACCTGAAATCACTTCTAAAGGTTGTTATGAGAAACCCCACAGATTCGTTTCTCGATTGGACTGTCGGAACATCCCCTTTGGGTATCATTCATACCGAAATCCCAGGAAATTAATTCTTCTTCCACAGTCCTGAACCAGTCCATCTACTTTTGTTCAAACCCTTCTCATTCCAATACCCTGAAGTCTTTTTTCTTTTTGATCTTTCCTGGCTATTACTTATATCTGTGGCATACTTAATCTCCTCTTCTTAATGCATGATTTATATAAACCTAAGTCTGTATCCTATGTTCCCCTTCAACCAGCCTGCGAGTATATGAGAACTGTGATCTAAGTACTTTGATACATTCCGCTACACCAGTCCCCATTGTTCTTTATTCAAACCTTTTGATTGCTGCCTGTTAACCCCAGTACAGGTCTTACTTGTCCTGTTATTTACCTTATTTCTGGATCCTATTATAGCAGTCTTTACAGCCTAATTCCTATTATCTAAATCCCAATTTTCTGAAGGTAGTTTATGGTTAACATTGAACCAGCAGCATAGAGAGATATTCATTAATAGCTTTCGGGTGAGACATAATCTTCTATATTTCGGACCTTACATTATTGGGTTGGTATTGATCTCTATTTACAGAGCAAGGATGCTAACTTTCTTCCTCCAGACTTTAAAGCCTTTGCATTGAATAATTGGGTGGGTTTTACATCTAGTTCGAGATTAACAGTCACTCTTGGCTGGTGCTGCAACAAGAAGTCACGTGGTATTTGCACTTACTGGAATTTAATTTCTGAAACGCAGATCTTTTCAAGGTCCATAAGTGCTACTTTAAACTCATGACATAGATAGGAATTGGAGAACCACACGGAAAGAGAATGAAATGAAATGTAATAAAGGGTGTTTCTACGCAACAAGAAAGGCCTTGCAAAAACTACCTGCAATCCTCTGAAGTGTCCGTTTTGATGAATCCATCTTGTATCGGACAGAACCAATACGGAATATGCGTTCTCCTGTACACAAGTAAGATATTTCCAGCCATTAATTCCACTTCAACAAAGAATAAGCAATAGAGTATAGTAAGTCTTTTCGAGCTTCTGTATGCATGAGACACAATATACTGAAATCTTCACTATTTCATGAAGAACAATAATTCACTGAATCTGGGAGTGCATCTGCTGCACCAGGATTGTTGATTGACCTACCTGGGCGCAGCTCTATGCTATGACCTAACTTACGGGAAGATTGATTTCTATTCCTTGCACCAGCAATAGCACAAGCAGCACCCTTCTGTTCTCTTTTCTTCCTCTGTGCTGCAGCAACAGCTAGTGTAGCTTCCTATATAAGAGGATATTTGGGTTAGTTCAACATCATAACGAACTTGTTTCCTACTTCTATGAATCTGCGTGAAATATTTTGAACATTCCTATGACAAAAAGAAAAAAGTTGAACATATGAATTTCCATAAAAGAATGTAATAAATTTAAATAATGAGACGTAAATAGGATAACGTACAAACATATGACATAATGCCATATTCATTCTCAAAATATTGTTTCAGTTTATTCAAAAAGAAAACGGTTCCAGTTCCAATTCAGATTTCTCTGGGAACTTTTAGAACATTTTTCATCACTGATACTACATCAAGCATCAAAAAATAAAAAGAATGGAATTGATCAATGGGATGTTTAAAACATGGTTCATTACAGAAAAGTATGTACCAAATATAAAAATGAACCATATAGAAATATATATCCAACACAAGAAAAGAGAAACAACAGTGCAAAAAATGCTCAATTTTTTTTTTTTTGGTCCATCTAACATTTTTCATCACTGCTACTATGTCAAGCATCAAAACAATAAAAAGAATGGAATTGATCAATGGGATGTTTAAAGCATGGTTTATTACCAAAAAAATAAAATAGTAAGTATCAAAAATAAAAATGAACCATATAGAACTAGATATCCAATGGAAAAAGAAGAAAAAAACAACAACAACAACAACAGCACAAAGATGTGTTTTCTTTCTTCTTCTTTTTGCCAGGGAGGTGGGGGTCCCACACTATGGACGAGTGTGGGTAAAGAAGCTAGTCCAAGAGAGTAGGATTCGCCTAGTAACTTGGAACATAGGAACCTTAACAAGAGTAGAATTATTAGAGAATGAATTTTTTTTTAAAGAAACAATTAGGGAAATTTTATTAAAAAAGAGCAAGCTATACACAAAACTTCATCTAGAAGGTGAAACAGAAAAAGAAAAAGAACAACAAAAGCAAATACCAAACAAAAAATAAAGATTATGACTCTTTACACCATAAGGAGTACCAATCCCTTTCCACAAAATCAGCCCTATTAGAGCTCCAATAAAAAAGGACATAATAAATGGACACATCATGGCTCCTAATCTTTCCCTAAAAGATTCTCAAGTTTTTTTCCTTCCACAGGGCCCAACAAATGGCCGCGGAAGGAACAACCAATTATATAAGGTAATCCCTCCAAGTCCTGGATCCACCAACTCGAGATCAACTCACAAAAGTGGTAAGGAAAAGACCACAGAATCTTAAGATGAGAGAAATAAGCCCCAAGCCATAATCACCATATCCCAATGCACAAATAGATGATCTACTGATTCCTCCTCAATCAAACAAAAGACGCATTTGTTTGCCAAGTTCTAGCCTCACTCTGGAAATGATCCAGGGTGAAAATTTTATCTAGATACGTGTTTTATAGGAAGAACGACACTTTTGAGGAAATGCCCGGGATCCAAATGCCGAGAATGACCTATAATTGACCAACTACATGTAAAGAGACTTGGGGGTGAACCTACCTTTTCTAGAGATGACCTAATCACACTCATCACTCAATGAGGGATCCGGCTTAATGCCATCAAGCAACCGAAGCAGCTCAAATATCTCACCCAACTCCCAATCATTCAACCAAATATTCCCCACGTCATAAAACGAATCCACCACCCTTGTAGATGGTCTAAAGCCAAAGAGTAAAGGTGATTCTAATAAAGACTCTTACTAGTATTTCAGTGTACTTACGTCTTTGTTTGAATCATATGAAGAACGGTCCAAAATAGAAAGAAAATTTGGATTGATTTGTATGTATGTGAAGTGATGAGAGAGGATTAGGGTTTAGCAAGAAAAAGAGAAAGTAAGAAAAAGAAACGAAAAGTGAGAAGTATAGTAAATGACAGGTAGAAATATTACAATGATGCCATGCTCTCACATATACATGAATTTCTACAAGAAACTCCAGACAGATTTTCTATGGTTAGAATGGGAAGGTGATTTTGGCTAACACTTAGTGCACCTTGAAGAGTAAAGAGGAGATGGATCTTTAGGGTATCATCTAGATGAATAAAGCCTTATCATGCAAGTGGTTATGGCGATTTGTGGTTGAAGGAGAGAGCCTTTAAATAAGGGTGGTGGCAACAAAATATGGGGTTCATATGTTGGGGACATTTCGGACCCAAAGCCTACTCTCTCCAACATATAATCCAAAAACATCCAATTAACATGATCGTAGGCTTTTTCTAAGTCCAACTTAACAATAACCCCATTCGAGCTCGACTTAAGGGGGCAGACTTACTCTGATTAAAAGCACCCTGGATAGCATTCCTAATTACTATCTCTCGATTTTCAAGATCCCGGTGTCGGTGGCTATTAAGATCGAAACTTGTGTCAAGAATTTTTTGTGAAGCAATTTGGAGGATCATAGAAAATTTCACCTAGTTAATTGGAAGATGGTTTGCCGCCCGTTAAAGGATGGGGGTCTTGGCATTAGGAAGGTCGCTTTGCATAACCAGGTTTTGCTTGGGAAGTGGCTCTGGAGATTTGGGAAAGAGCATGATAGTTTATGGAGAAAAGTGATTCTGGCTTGATTTGGCAATAATTCAGTTTGGGACCCAGGTGTGGTTAATGGGTCATATGGTGTGAAGCTTTAGAAGTCCATCACTCATGACAAGAAGAGTTTTGAGAGTTTCATTAGATATAAGGTGGGGTCTCGCATGGACACTCGGTTTTGGGAGGATGCCTAGTGTGGTGATCACCCCCTCAAGATGGATTTTTCAAATATTTTCTCCCTTGCTTGTGATACCTCTAGTTGGGCTGCTGTTAACTTTGAGTTCTCTGGAGGTGGGGCTTGGGGCCCTAGGTTTTGTAGAAATCTTGGGAATGTGAGGAGTGGATAGGTCTCTTAGGGAGTTTTGAGGAGCATAGTATTGATCCTGATGGTCATGATGGGAGGTTGTGGGTGTTGAATGTTAGTGGTCGATTCTCCACTAAATTATTCTATGATTATGTTGGACCATGTTGTGACTAGTACTTTTCCGTATAAAGGCATTTGGACTCAAAGGATTCTGATGCAGACAACATCATGCAACTTATGTATGGTACCCCCACATACATGGGTACGATTTAAATTTACATGCTATGTGGGGTCAATTCAAATTTTGTAAGGGGTAGGTAATTTTGTAATATGGCCAACAATACCATGGTTAGTTTAGTTTTTTTAGGTTTTTAATTGTGATCCTGTTTTTCACTTTAGACCTAATTTTTCTATGGCCAAAACTTGACTTTTTGGCTTGATTTTGGTGTCATTAGATAGGTTATTTAGTTACCTTTCTAACGAGACGAAGATTGCATAAATCCAAGGTAATTTGAGAAAGTTATGACTAAATTACTAACAGGGTGTCAATAAAAACGGAATAGTGTTTTCTAGAGTCTTTAAGTTTTAATCTTTGGGAAAAATAAGTTTTTAAAAAGTTTTATGTTTTTAGAAAACTTGGCTAGCAAGTTTAGGATTTTAGCAAGTTTCTAATTGTTTAAGTTTGTAAATTTATTTAAAGGTAACCCATCCTCATAATTTGATAGTTCAAGATGATTTTTAAAAAAAAAAAGACACGTGTGTGTTGAAGTGGGTGTGGTATCCCAAGTTTTCTCTCAATCCCTCACATGAGGTGAGCA
>JAOXJP010231362.1:0-10641 GCA_025762735.1 Platanus orientalis | reverse complement strand
CAGATGCAAGTCATCAAGAACAAATGTCTCTCATACTAAGATGTGTTAATATTTCAACAAGCCCAATAAAAATAGATGAACATTTTTTAGAATTTATTAAAGTAGATGATACAAGTGGAAAATGTATTCTCAATGAATTATTAGATGCAATAAAAAGTCTTGAACTTGATATTAATAATGTTCGAGGACAAGGTTATGATAATGGGTCTAATATGAAAGGAAAAGAGCAAGGGGTGCAAAGAAGATTGCTTGATATAAACCCCAAAGCATTTTACACGCCATGTGGTTGTCATAATCTTAATCTTGTTATATGTGACATGGCTAATTCTTGTCCTAAAGCTATATCATTTTTTGGAATAGTCCAACGTATTTATTCTTTGTCTTCATCAACAAAGCGATGGAAAATTTTACAAGATAATGTGTCAATTCTAACTCTTAAGCCACTCTCACAAACACGTTGGGAAAGTCGAATTGAAAGTATCAAAGCAATAAAATTCCAAACTCCACAAATAAGAGAAGCTTTATTGCAACTAGCAAAAATAACCGAAGATCCTAAAACAAAAAGTGAAGCTAATTGTTTAGTAGCATATGAAATTGAGAACTTTGAATTCATATTAGGCATGACCATATGGTATGATATATTATTTGCGGTCAATACTGTAAGTAAAAGTCTGCAATCCAAAGATATGCATATAGATGTTGCCATTGATCAGTTAAAAGGTCTTATTTCTTTTTTTCAAGATTATAGAGAAAATGGATTTAAATCTGCTATGATTTCATCGAAAGAGATTGCAATTAGTATGGAAATAGAACCTGTATTTAGAGCAAAACAAATAATTCATAGAAAAAAATAGTTTGATGAAAATGTCAATGAAGAGACAACACAATCTGCTGAAGAATCTTTTAGAATTAATTATTTCTTATTTATAGTAGATCAAGCAATTTCTTCAATTCAAAACAGGTTTGAACAATTTCAAATATATAAAAATATTTTTGATTTTCTATTTAATATCAAGAAATTGAAATCACTTGACGATGGTACTTTGCAAAAAAATTGTCTTAGTCTTGAAAGCTTTTTGAAATATGATATTGATGGTTTAGATTTATTTTCTGAACTAAAAGTTTTAAAAGAAATTTTACCAGTAGTAGAAAGCACTCCTATTGATATATTAAATTATATAAAAAGACTTGATTCTTTTCCAAATGCATGTATCGCTTACAGAATTTTATTGACAATACCTATTACTATTGCTTCTGCAGAAAGAAGTTTTTCAAAATTAAAATTGATAAAATCTTATCTAAGATCAACAATGTCGTAGGAAAGATTAAATGGACTAGCCATATTATCAATTGAGAAGGAGATATTAGAAGAACTTGAATATAAAAATTTAATTAGTAATTTTGCATCTCAAAAAGCAAGAAGAATAATTTTTAAATAAAAATCTATTTAAATATAACTTAATTAATTTGATATAAGAAAAAGGCCCCGTTTTAACTCATTGCCTTAGGCCTCAAAATCTATTGAGCCGACCCTAAGGGTAAAGAAGGGCGTTTCAGTAAATAGATATTAGATAAGTGTCAACTGTCCAATTGGATTGATTAGAACTCTTGGCAATCCTTAATTTTGGGGGAAGTTTTTTGGTCCAACTAAAAATGGTCTGGAATTTGTTAGCAGGAAAATTGAACGTGACCAATCCATTTAAAAGACAAAGCAGCAATGAAAGGGTTACTTTGGTCATTTAATTAAATATAGGCCACTTTTTGGTCAAACCAGTTCTAAAGCAGGTTTCCGAGGTTTTAAGGTTCGCGTAAAAGTGTAGTTTTGGGCTACTTTTATGGTAAAAAAATATAATTCACTTCTTTTTTGGTACTTTATTTATTTATTCACTTTTTTGTTTGGTTGGACGAATAAAGGCCTATAAATGGTACGTCGGGCTCGTACACTGAGCACATACCTGGCATGTTTGGATGCTAGACAAGATCTAGCGGTTACCATTCATTTGTTGTTTGGGCAGCATCAAAGTCGGCTTTCAGGGGCTGCTATCTATTGAGGGCCCACCTTTCGCTGCGTCTTCTTTTGGGTTCGAATCATTTCCGGTTTGACGCCATCCAATTGATGCATGACACTAACAAAGGGTGTCTTTGTAGTTTGAAAATAAACATGGATCAAAGGAGGGTGTTATAGTAAACACATAGTAATATATATGTACTTATGTATTTATCTAAATACCCTTTGTCAGTCATGGTGTCCCATGCTCGTTAGGTATCTCTGTGATATCTCTTCGTTGAGATGATTCGAACCTTTTCATTTTATGTCTTTTTCAATTTAGATTTAAAAAAAAAGGAGAATTATTAGATATTGTACTTTTCATAGAACCGGTTTTGATTTTGAATCATCTAGTTGGCGCGAATTTGGCCGGCCCCTTTAACATACACCCACGGTTCGTCCACATGGCAGTGGATACGTTACGTCAACCGTGGATGCCACGTCTGGTTGGGGGGGTGCCACATGTCTGCCGCTGCATATAACAACCGTGGAGTGGATGTTCGTTAAAGGGGCAGCCAAATCCATTTGTTGTGTCCCCCTAAAGTTTTGTCCCATACATGCAAGGGTGGCACATCAGGTTGAAAAGTGATTTACACTTTTTGGAGGTGGGTGTAAATCACTTCTTGAATGTGATTTGTGTCCCTGCATGCCGGGGCACTTTAGGGGGTACACCAAATCCTGAGGAATCCGTGAGGCCTCCAAGTCTCCAGTAAGATGTTTGAGTTAATACACATAGGTGTAGAGTTTCCCAAAACCATAAAACTATCACCATTCTTTTTATGATGGCAATCTGGAGTCATATGTCTTGGTTTTCCACAGTTATATAAATAAAATTTTCTTTTTGACCTTTCAACAAGCTTTTTCTTGCATTTGGTAAGTTTATTGAATTCTTTTTTATTGGGTGTAAAATGACTATTGTGTTTGGCTCTGTACATGTGTTTTTTTAATTGATTATTTAATGACAAACAAAACATATAGATTTCTAAATCTAGAAAATCTTGCTCCTCACATTATCATTGAATCCATCAATGCTAAATTCTTCAAAGAGATATTTCTATTCAAGAGGAATTTAGAAATAATGGGGGTGAATGAACCTTTTTAAAGCAAAATAAATAAACCAATTGAATATGTCCAACTCACACCACGAAAGAACAAGAGAAAGAAAAAAGCATAAGGATTTAATTTTTGATTTCGTAGTCTAAATGACAGAAGGAGATCCACTTTGCTACCAAGAAGCTATGACATTATATGATAAAATGTTCTGGAAAGAGGCGGTAGATAATGAAATACACTTAATAATGTCCAATAACACTTAGATATTAGTGGATCTTTCTCGATGATACAAACCAATCAATAGAGAGAATCTCAACTAGGTTATTGATGATTGTGGTTGCAATAAATAATCTAATTATACATCAGATGGATGCAAAGACAATATTATTGAATGACTTAACTAAAATGATACGTAATATCGAGATAATAAAAGAAAGTATGCAAGTTGATAAGATCTTTATATAGATTAAAGCAAACACCCAAGCAATGACATGATAAATTATGACAAACTCTGATTAGCAATAGATTTAATTTAATGATAAAGACATGCGTGTCTATTCAAAGACCAATTGGGAGCTATGTGTGATAATCAATTTATATGTCGATGATATATTCATCTTCATAATTGATTTTTACTGTGTCGATGACACAAAGATGTTGCTTTCGTTGGTGTTTAACACGGACCTAGGGGTTGTAGAAGTTGTCGTAAAATTAAGATCATTTAAGATGATGATAGAATTATGATTTCACAATCTAACTATATTGAGAATATTTTCAGAAGATTCAACATGTTCAAATGTGATCTAGCATCTACACTTGTGAATTCCAATATAAGGTTGATGAAGAATAAATAAAGATTGTATATCACAATACAAAGCACTCACAAGTTATCTGTTACTTAAGATATGTCATGTATTGCACTAGGTCAGACATTTCCTTTATAGTAGGGATGCTGAGTAGGTACACGAGTAACCCAAGTAGTATGTACTGGAGTGCATTGAATTCAACCCTGAGGTATTTGAAAAAAAAAATCATAAACTATGGCCTATGTTACGGTAAATATCTTGTTGTGGTTGATGGACACAATGATGCTACTTAGAATTCGGATTTAGACGAATCTAAATTAGTGTCTGCTTGGATTTTTTTACTTTGACAGAAGATGTGATCTCTTGAAAATCCAAAAGATAAACATGTCTGACTCGTTCATCCATGGAGTTAGAGTTTGTAGCTCTGTCATCAGCAAGAGAAGAAGTAGAATGGTTGGGGAATGTATTAGTTGATGTACCAATATGGGATAAGTCTATGCTGGTAATAACCATTTATTGCGATAATCAAGCTGCTATATTCAAAGCAAAAAGTAAGAATTATAATGAGAACACCATAATTGTATGCCTGAGAAACAATCATATAAGAGGTCTTATCACTAACGACATTATGGTTGTATAATATGTGAAGTCCAAAGAGAATTTAGAAAACTTGTTATTAAAAGACCCTAATAAAGAGTTAACACATGTACATCTAAGGGAATGGAACTGATAAGCTTGTAAAAGATGTATTTGGTAGAAACCTAACCTGACTATATGGTTCAATGAGAAACCAACCCGACAACACTAAATGTTAATCAGGTTTAATGGGAAAACAAGCCAAATAAAATAACTTGTAAGCACAATTTTCATTTAATGAAATTTGTTCCTTCCTATGGTAAGCCTGTAAAAGGATTACTTGTAGATAAATTGTGTGATGTTTTTGCAGAAGGTGATTTTTAGAACAATGTGTTGATATCTTGTGAATGCTTTTCTTGCAGATGATGAAAGTTGAGAAGTTCTTTTAACGAGTTTTATAGACCCAATTTAGGTTAGGGAAAGTTTACGCTTTTGATAAAAGCTCATATATTTGAGTGTGAAAAGTGGTCACTTTCTATGAGATTTATGTTATCTCTGGAGCACTTAGTAAATTGGGATATAACAACCTTAAACTATTAATCTATGTGAATGAGTAAAACCTTACTGCGAGGACTATGTGTGTGACAAATTGTTTGTTAATAAAGAACAATTCAAGGCTTTGTCCACTATGTCTCAAAAGATAACATCTTGGTTATTATGTAAATGTTAATGGATGACACCACATTTGCTTATGTACAACAACCTCTTTTAAAGCGCTTAATACGTATTTTCAAAATTTTAAAATGGAGAATGGTTGTTTGTGTTGACACAAGCCTAATTAGGCGTGCTATTGATTGACACATTATGTGTTTTTGAATTTTATGTTTTTTTTTACTCCTGAACATTTTCTTGAACCCAAAACACATAATGTGTCAGCTTTTAATTCACCATAAACACTACAAACACTTTGTCATCACAAAAAATTTTCTTCGTTTTAAAATAAATGGGGGATTGTTAGAATATTTTTAAAAATAGAAAGCGGGAGGTGTGGTGACCTAGGCACTCCCACTTTATCTATTTGGAGAGATGTATGGGAGTGGGCTAGGGTTGCCACACTCCCCTCTTCCTATTCATTAGGGTTGTTGCAATTTCCCTTCTCTCTCAATCAAGGGTGCTGCACAACCCTGATTTTTTTGCTTTATAAATATGCATCGAAAGAAAAACAAAAAGAGATTTTGTGTGGCTGCATTAGGGTTTTCTCAGAGAAAAGAAGTGGAAGAAGAAATGAGTTGTTATATATTCCAGAGAGTTTTCTTCAAAGAAGAAGAAGTAAACGCAATACTATTAGTGATCATCTTCTTAATCTCTCTTTCTCTCCTCTTTGTGCGTGGATCTTAAACTTGACTATCATCTTAAGAAGCGTATAGCCATGAGTTCTTGAACCAAGGCTCTTGTTGGATTCACAATCTTTGTAAATGAAGATTGCATGATTCAAGAGAGTAATGTATTATTGAGATTTGGTATTCTCTTTGAGGGAACTCACATTGATCTCTTGAGTGATCTATTTTGAGAAAACCATTTTACAATGTCATTACGTTGTCGAATTTTCTACAAAATTAAACCCTGGACTTTGGGGCTTTAAGAACAACAATGAAGTTTCATTCGTCTTTGCTGGAAGGTGCAAATTTGTAGAGAGACAAGGTTTCTATTGGAGCTAAATTGTGTCCCGGAGTTAGCTTGGTTGCTATCCATAGCATGTTATTGGGAGGCCTTGACTATCTTGAAGAAACGTGATAACAAAACCTTCTATGCTTAGATGAATTGGTTAACCTAACTCTAATTTGAAGAAGACAATAAAAAAAATCAAAAAATTGTAACTTGTAGATTGAATTGTGTCTAAGATCGCATGTTGCAACTGACTGGTGCATTGAGATTGAAGGTGTGATTAAACTAAGCCCACAACTGACTGAAGATGTATGATTGAACATAGGTTGCGACTGAATTGTGCCGCAATTGACAATGTCACCCATGACTGAATTGTTGGTGTTTGGTTTGTGGTCCATGATTAATCTTTATTTGCGACCAACTTGAAGAATAATTTTTTTATTATTCCATCATTGTTGAGTTTCTCACAACCATAGAACTAACAATTTTAAGATATGTCTACTCTCATTGGCCAACTTGGGATTTACCATTTTGAATAAATCCGATTCAATAGAGAAAATTTTAAGCGATGGAAAGAAAAGATGAAATACTCTTTAAGACACCACGATGTCTATTACATGTTGATTGAAGAACAGTCACTTATCCCTTCTGAGCTTGAGGCAATAGACGAAGAAATTGATACTGCCCTTAAAGTCAACATAGATTAAATGACCGCTACTTCATTATTGAGACACTGTTTGATAATCTCTTCAACCAATTTGTGAAGAAGGCTAAAAATGCAAAAGGATTTATAAGAAATTGTAACTACTATCTACGGAAGCAAAGCTATGGATAAGAAATTTCATGTCCAAAACTATGGAGAGTTCAACATGGTGGATAATAACCATTTTAGAATAAGCTAAGGAGTTCTAGAAAATTGATAATACTTTGATGCAATGATGAATCTAGATTTAGTTTTTCATGTCAATATGTTGATCTCTAAGCTACCTCCATCTTTGACAAAATTACAAGACCAAATTGATGCATGAAAGAGATGACATGAAGCTGAATACCCTGTTGCATCATCTGCGAATCGAAGAACTGGTTAGAAACAAAGATAACAGGTCTGGACCAATTTGAAAAATATTTTTTTTACTATTATTCCATCATTATTGAATTTCCTACTTCGATAAAATTATCAATAGGTAGAAGGAAAGTATTATGGTCAATACACAATGGATAAATACCCATGTATTTATTAATTGTCCCTTTGCCAGATATCTTGTCCCATCCTGGGCATATACCAGAGTGGTAACTGTCCATATAGACTGGAGATGATGTGAACTCATTGGCCTATTAGACCTCTCTCTTATAGGGAGCGACATCCTCTGCACCGGGGTGTACGTGCATTACCCTGATGATCACCAAACAGGTGGGACCCATATACACTCTCGTACAATATACGGCTCCCTCTTGAGGGCCTCATATCCTCTGCGCCGCCCCCCTTATGCGACGTCGTGAGCCGAGACACAAGGGGGGTATCATTTCACTTTTTGGAGATGTCACATCACCCCCCAAAAGTGAAATGATACTTCCCCTCTATCTCAGCTCACGAAGTCGCACAAAGGGATGTGGCGCAGAGGATACTCCCCCCCTCTTGAGAGATGTATTGAGCTCTCCTAGAGAGGCACGTAGCCCAATATTTTTTTTTGGGTAGAGCACAAGACCCAATTAGATATTTGAACGTCCAATAATACAATAAAAATAATCTTTTAAAAACCATGAGTTCATCTCTTCCTTTAGTTAAAATCATTTACCCATTTTTGGTCTAAGTGGTTTCCAACACGGGGTGTTCTCTGTAGAGTTGAGAACGACACATGTCTGTTTATAATTCACCATATACACTACAGAGGCATTTTTATCACAGAACATTTGCTTCATCTTGATGGAACTTGAACCGTAATGTAGTATGGGAGAGAAAACACGAACACATTGCACAAAACCACAAACAATAATAATATATAATAGATTTTTTTTATACTTATTGTCATTGTTTTTTTTTGGTAACTTAATGGCTTTTATTCAATATCGGTTATAGATTCTTGACCTATTCTCTATCAATCACTTAGATCTAATATTCGGAAGATTAAAACCCTGTAAAGATGAAAAAACCATTTGATCGGAATATTTTCAATTGTGATATATGAAAAACAATAAGAGAGCAAATAGTAAGAGAATATTAAACTTCCATTTTATTGTTCCATGGGATGGTTAGATTTGGTTTCTATTAGGGGTGGAAAATCGTGTTGGTGGGCCAGGTTTGTGTCATGTTGAGTTAAGGGTATGCGATACATGGGTCACCCAAACACAACCCATTTATTAATTGTGTCAAAGCGGATTGACCCACTTTGACCTGAAACACGATTCCAATAAACCCTAATTCACTAATTTCGTGTCGGGTTTGTGTTAGGTTCACAAGTCATGTGGCATTGGGGTATCAATTCATGTTTGCAGGTCATGTGGAGTTAAAAGTATATGACTGTATGAATCAAACCAAACACAATCCATTTATTAATCGTGCAAAGTAGATCGACCAACTTTAACTCAAAACACAATTATAGTAACAGAAAGGATGTTCTGTCCAGGACGTACCATTTGCCCCTTCACAGGGGTGTGAACCCCACACAAAAAGTGCATGGGGTCCGCACCCCACTATAAGGGGGCAAAGGTACATCCTGGCCTAACCTACTAATTTAGTGTTGGGTTAGCGGGCATGCCAAACATTGTCACCCCTAGTTTCTATGCAATATTCTTGACATAGCATTGTTGCATGGAAATTAAAGCCTTGACAACAGAGTAAGGCTGCCAACTACAATGGGATTATGTACAAATGAATTTTGTACAAACAGGTGCAAATGGCACCAAGGGGTTGATGCATCAGCACCGAAAAGTGATTTACACTTTTTGGAGGGTGCTTAGCACTTTTCGGCACTGATGTGTCTGCACCCTGCTGCCATTTGCACCTATTTGTAGGAACTTCATTTATACCTAATCTTCCAGGCAATATATATGTCGTTGGTTTTTAGCCGAACAATCTCTAGGCAGTTGGCCCACTTTTTTCAACTATGATTTTACATTAGTTATGTGAAATTGTTCTTGACCACTAGAACGAGGTTACTTTAATTCTAGGGCTTAAAAAACATGTGCTAGCATTTTCTATTTTCAAACCCCAACTATATACTTATGTTGAGTGAGTTGTCACGGACTCAACTTCTTCAAGCTCCAGAGACCGTGCGGCACTCGTGCTATGCCCGCTTGCAGACAAGTCAACCTAGCCCACACCCACACTTAGTCACTATGCTAGAAGAGAGAAAAAATGATTTATCAAATAATAACACTTTACTATTACTCAAGAGGATACAAAAGTTAGAATACTTCTTAATTCCTAATTTACAAATGAGGGGTTATTCCCCTTTTATAGCCCCCATGGTTCTCCCTTAATGCCTAGGATCTTTACAAGTGGCAACCATCCAAGGGTTAAGAACCTTCTATACTCTTTCTAGAATTTTCATCCACCTCTTTTGGTGGAGTCCTCTAGAAACTCTCAAAACCTTCATTTAGTTTCTAAGGCCTTCCCTAATCCCTAGAATCTTCTAGACACTACTAGAACCTCATTGTGTCTTCTAGAACCTTCTAGAGACATCTTGATCCTTCTAGAAACTTCCACATTGTTCTAGAACCTTCTAGAATCTTCTAGATTTCTCTAAAACCTTTCGGATCCTTCTAAATTATTCCAGATTATTCTAGATACATTGTCCTTAATACATTGAATTTACTGGTGAGGGTCCCCAAAACCTCTTATTACCATGCAGAGCGTGACACTCTCCCCTACTTGATTCCATGACGCCCTCATCGCTTTTCCATGTCGGTCTCCTACCGAATGTTCCAAGGGACTCCTTGGATCTCCCATGCACCTTTCGCTTCTTGGGTCACCAAGTCAAGTGTTCTATATTCCAAGCATCATTTACCTTGTGTAGGAATTTCATGTCTGATACTACTAAATAGTCAATCTTTTTCATCTATATGCCAATCTTCTAGTGTATTCCATGAGCCGTCTCATAGTTTATCTTGGCCTCCACATCTGCTGCCTTAAGCCACCTTGACTCATTTATCAATGGAAATTCAATTCCTTTGTCTCGGCCCTTGAGACAACCTTGTGCGTAACCCTTATGTCTTCCTAGACACACATGGGCTCCCTATCAACCATGGCTACTATGTGCCCGAGGTTTTCGCCTGAAGCCTTAGTCGATACCTTCTTACCTTCCATGGCATTGTGGAGCTGTAAGGCGTCAACCTTTGGCTCCTCCTCCTCTTCCTCATCTTCCTCCTCTTCCTCCTTTTCTTCCCCTTCCTCGACTTCAAGTTTGGCAGCAGCCTCCTTGAGTGCTTGCCTTCTGGGGTATTCCTGTACCCGGTGCTCTTCTCCACATAAGAAGCACCCAGTACCCCATTGCA
>JAOXJP010231361.1:0-24633 GCA_025762735.1 Platanus orientalis | reverse complement strand
GTGTATACACGTGAAATCCCGTGTAGGTATGATTTTAAAAGAGGAAATAGAGTTAGAAGTAGGAGACATGGTATTTTTTAAGAGAGATGTGGGTGAGATGAAATAGGGATAGAGTAAATGTAAGTTAGAAAAAAAAAGGGATAGAAGGGAAGTAATCGCTTTATAATCCAACTAAGAGAGAGAAAAATGAAGAGGGAGAGACACATGGCAATTTTCTAAAAAACTAAAAAATTAGGAGGGATTGCCCACGTATGCAACCCTTTGCTTTAGTGTATACAGATTTTAATTTTTCTTTTTGGATCTTGATTTTATAGTTGTGCATCTATAATTGAGTGACTTGAGTCTAGTTGCCCATCTTCCTATTCCACGTGTTAAAGAACCCAAAGAGTATTTAACATGTGTTAAATACGGCTAGACTATATCGCCAAAAGGTCACAACCACTGTGAGGATGGCAGCACTTGCATGCATAATAGTCATGTGATGAAAGTACTTGCAGCAAGGGTTGTGGGCCCAATGTGAGAGGTGAGGTTTTGCTTTAGAGGCCCGATCACTAGGACAGCCACGGTCATAAGGAACTCCCCAACCCAAATACTCTTACATCTAGCTTTGACTCATGTTTGAGACAAAATACTATGAGAGAACCTTGGTATCACTCAATGTGAGGGGTTTTTGTAAATTAATAATATCAATAGAGGTTTAAAAACATCATGATGAGGACATGGAAGCCTAGGTGGGGCCCACACATGGGCTTAGTACGGTCCACTTGTGAAGAATTTAGAAGTCTACAAGGCTTACGTCAAGAAGGAATTTTGCTTCGATTTGAAGCAAAATTGGAGCTTTTTGAGCAACTTGCTAATTTGGAGGCATGTGGGACCCACTTTCCCACGATTGTGGGTTGAATTTTATTTGTTGTTTTACTTTAATTTTATAGCTTTTTAGTAGGGATTATAGGCTTAATTTTATGTTTAGAATGCCTGGGGACGTAATGGGCTTAAATTGTGGGGAGTTAGTTGAAATAAAGGCTTTTAGCTTAATTAGAAGTCTTGGTCGACTACATGTGTATAGCCAACTTCTATTTTGTGTTTTAGTTAGTCTTTGATTTAGTTCCCCTTATGTAAGTGTGATATAAACCCTTTTTATATCAATAAATAAAGAAGAGGTGGTGGTCGACACCTATGACATGAAAAATAAGAAAACTCTCTTGGAAAGCTAACAGGCTCTTTCTCTCTCTTCCATAGTCGGCTAGTGCATGGTGTGTAGAAAATCTTCATTGGTCTACCTAAAAGGAGCAAGAGTTGGTGATTTCTCTTATTAGAGGTTAGTGATTTCCTCAAGTATATTTATTTCTTTCACATCTTATTTTCCCTCTCTTTTCTTTTTGCTGTTTCTTGATTCCCCTTGTTATCACAGTCCATCCCAATCCATATTTGCATCAAATCCCACATCCCTACAAGACCTTAACCATCCAATTACCTCTCTTTACATCTCCTTGTTTTTCCATCAACCAAAACCTTATTCACTAACTTTTTTTTTCATACAGTCAATCCAAGACCTATGCAAACCTGTAAATTTCAAGAACTTCAAGAAATCATCAAAACCCATCCTTTTAACTCCCATACGTCTCCCTTACCAATTGGATACCCTAACATATCCCTTTCTTCATCCTTTCATCAAATAAACCTCCCTTACATCATCCCTAACCTGCTGCTCATTCAATCCTTTACAAAAGAACGAAAACCTAAGTTTAAGAATCACAAAACCTGTGCAGAAAATTTTCCAGCAAGCTTCAAACACCTTTCTTTGTGAGTATGAAGGTTTTACATCCCTTAACCGTGCGGCTGATATAGGGAGTTTTTCCAGCGTGTTTTGCTTGCTCAAAATTCAAAACCCAGGCCACAAGTTGTGCGGCCAGATGGGTTTTCTCCTTCTTTTTTGAAAATTTTAAAGAAAGTCTTTTTTCTTATATCTTATTACATATAAGGGTGTGCTTATAGTTTTCGTTAAGGTTTAGGACAGATTTAAGAAAGCCCTTGCTTTGGGACACCTAATATTATGTTAAAAATTTTGGGCCTTTCAAGTGTTTGAAAATTGGCCTAAGTGGGTGTTTTTGACACTTGTTCTACATCAAATTTTGTATTAGAGACAGGTTTCCAACTTGTCTTTACATATTTGGAGTCCTTGCGAGTCCCCTTGACTCAAGCCAAACCCCTTAGTTACCTTTTTCATCAGTCTATATTTTCAAGGCCTTTAGCACACTGTAGATGTTTGTGAATAGTCCTCACCCAAAACCAGCAAGCTTTCTTGTACAAGTTCACCACCCAAAACTGGTTTGATATCATTGAAATTTGGGGCAGTAGTGTCTCTTGACTTCAAGACTAACCCTACCAAAAATCAGAATTTTTTAGCGTATGGATAAGGGTATTTTGGTAATTGTACCACTTCTGCCCAAATTTTACAGCATAAGTTCCTTGTTATTTTGCTTGGTGATGTGAAGACATGGGGTTTAAAGTTAAGAACCATTTTACTTTCCTTCATGGAAATCGTATTGTGGTCATACTCAGTGACCAATATGAGGGTAATTACATTTCATATAACATGGCTAAGAGGCTTTCAACGCATCCTAAGGTGGGAACATTTTCTTTCATGAAGATGGACACTTTATTATTCAGTTTGAGACCGGGAAATATAGTGATAGTGCAGAGTGCCTCTTATGTGAAGAAATTTTAGAGGGCTCTCAAGTGATCCTAAGAAATAAGTGGTTGGATGAGAGGAAGCTACACTCAACAAAGTATCTAATACTCTTCGGATTTGTGATTGGGGAGTGTATTATCAAATTCTAGTTAGGCATGTTGACATAGAACACTTATTTCAGACCAATCAGATTAGAGCAAGCATGATGATATTACAAGAAGAGCATACAACCTTTCTTCTATATGTGATGACTACGAGGAAAGAACGAAGAGAATGCAAGTAAACCTTGACAAGATCTTTTTTCTTATTCAGCAGAAGAATGCAAAGGTGGATGACTCCAAGTCTAAGGTTGGATTACATGCAGAAGGGATATAGAGTGTAACTGAAAAGCCAAAGGTGAAAGTTTAGGAATATGAGGCCAAGATTATAGAGGAAGACAGTAGAGTAGAAGAGACCGAGATGGATATCGATGTTCAGTTCAATGAGCTAGCAGAGCCTACAGAGGAGTCTCTTTGTTGCCCCGGTTTGTGATCCACCATCTGATGATGCCCCAGTTCCTGTTCAGACTGAGAGTCATCCCATTTTGCTAATTGTACATGTTTTTGACTCAGTGATGCTCTCTGGGATTACTACTCCAGTCCAACTTCAACAGTTGCGGGATGAGTACTACGAGGTGTATCTGTTATCGGTTGTTTTTCATGCGTCAGTTACCTACTCTGAGATCATTCTCACATCAGACATCTACAAGAGGACAAATTTGCACCACAACCTAATCGTAGGTGGATTTAGCATCTGGCTATATGGATCAAGCTTCTAGACATTATTATTCCTTTCCCTTGCTTTGGGACACCTAATTTTATGTTAAGAATTTTGGGCCTTCCAAGTGTTTGAAAATTTTCCTAAATGGGTGTTTGGCACTTGTTTTACATCACATCAACATGCTAAGAAAGAAAAAATCTGAATCAAGACTACATGTTACATGTATGCAATGCCTATGGCTTGAAGTGTCTAATACTAAAACAAAAACACAAAGCCTCTTAAATTAGTTGGAAGCCATCCATGGTCGTTGACCTCCATTTTATGTGTTTAAGAAGGATTTTGCAAACAAAGCACTTTAAAGAATTCTAGACAACGAGGTGTTTCAGATACTACATGAGCAATGTATTCGATCAGTCACACACCAAGCCCCAATGCCACTCAAAGAGAAGTGGCACAAGACCATAGGAGGAGCAAAGTACATGGACATAGGCATTTCCCCGAGAAATTTGGAAGTAGAGCTGCGAGACATAGAACCTATATTGCTAGCCTTATAGAACATCGTACTTTGTGATCAGGATGAGCACACCAAAATCCAACAATCATCAAACACTACATATACTCATCGAAATCCCAACCAAATCTCCCATCAGCCACTTCAAGAATCTTTCCTCTCCCATAAGGCTCCCAAACACATTTCACCAATCTCATAATGACTTCTTAAGCTTCGGCTCAATGGATTTTCTTCCACATGCAATTTTTAAGGCAACATCAAAACTATAAAAATCACATTCCTTGCTGGCCTTGCCTGTGTAACACATTCAGCTGCCAAGTAGACCATGGTTCTAGACAACACTATTGTTTGGGAGCCTAGCTCATGATCCACAAACCTAGCAAGACCAAAATCTCCAAGTTTGGCATTCAAACTTGAATCCAACGTCACATTGTATAATTTGATATCTCTATGTTCTACCCATCGCTCCCACTCCTCGTAAATATAGAGCAAGGCAGAAGTTAACCTAAGTGCTATCGTATATCTTATAACCCAGTTTAGAGACATTTTCTTTCCAAAGAGATGAGAATCAAGGCTACCATTTGGCATGTACTCATAGGAACTCACAGTACTCATGACACCACATCACTCACACTCCTCATGAAGATAAAGTAAGGCAAAAACCAACCTAAGTGCTATCGTGTATCCTACAACCCATTTCAAAGACATTTCCATTCCAAAAAGATGAGAATCAAGGCTACCATTTGGCATGTACTCATAGGGAATGAGGAACTCACCATACTCATGACACTGCTCGATCAATCAAACAAGGTTCTGATGTCTTAAATGGCAAATTACAGTTAGTTCTTTTTTTTGATAAAAGAAAATTTTATTAGAAGAAACGGAGGGGATGAGACATCCCCAAAAGAAAAACCCAACAAGGTACTACAAGGCATCAAAATCTCGGAGAATATTGCCCCACCCTTTCTTTACATCAGCAAACGAGTTTCCCAACCCTAAGCAATTAACTGTCCAATGTCTTTAATGGCTAATTATAGTTAGTTCTAAGATGTAATCCTTTCTTCCCTGGCTTTATCTTCCTGCAATCTTCTTGATTGCTATAGTTCCTTCTGTATTATCATTTAGAACACCATTATAGACACTGGAAAATCCTCGCTATCTTAGTTTTTGATTATCACTAAAGCTATTAGAGACGAAGACCAACTCTTTGTACATAAACCTGAGGTTCAAATCCTTTTACAAATTTATCCTCCATGGAGGTATCAAGGACCATGACACTCATGTGAACCACAAACTATCACATGATGTGTTTTTGAATTTTCTTTTTGGGCACCTACTTTTTTGAGTTGAGTACTTCCTTTGACAGTTTTAACCCCAGATACACCACAGGTCAGTCTGTGGTGTAGTCACACATTGGTCACAAAACGTTTGCTACCTTAGAAAATACCCTCTAATTCAAAGTGGTGCACATGAGGGTCAAAATATCGGGATCGGATAGGGCCGATCCCGATCCGATCCATGTCTGGATCGGTTGATCCTTGAAAGGATCAAGGATCAACTGATTCAAAGTTAATGAACAAAAAATGAAAATCTGACTCGGATCAGCTGATCCCAATTCGGACCATTCCATCCGATTTGAAGCTAATCCGGCTAATCCACCTTATTGATTCAGAGGCCGATCCATCTGCTCCCGATCCGATCTGCCGATCCAGCCCAATCCACGGCCAATCCTGATCCAATCTAAGGCTGGATCGGACGATTTTTTGAACCATGCCGAGCAGGCCATAAAAGGTACTTCACACCCTCCCAACAAGTAATAATGCAACCTATAATGACTGATAAAACAATAAACCTTATACTACTTTCTTTTTCCCTGTAGCATCCCTGTATCATAGCTCATTCACCCACCATCACCTTAATATAATCTCTCCTCTTGAACCCACATATCACTTAACTCCTCGTCACTAAACATGAAAATCCATCTCTTATAAAACTATTCTCATTATCTCTCATTCTAACTGTTTAACTATATACCTCATAATAAAGAAAGAAAATAAAAAAGAGCCTCCGTAGAACTCTCACAGAGAAAACCCACAAAAATCAATTAAAGATGACTCATCAAACACCCTTTCTCATACATCTAAAAAAGAACTCAAAAACAAACCATTTCTCTCAACAAAATTTCTAGACTTGCTAATCTTCAAAAACCTTGAAATTTTACAAAATAATAATAATGGCCATCCCGTTATAAATCAGACCAAGATAAAAGAAAAAAAAAATCCATAATAGTAGTCTTCAATCATTTGAAAAAAAAAAACCTTTAAAAAAAAGAAGAAACGTATCTGCTAGAAACTAACTAATGAAAAAAATCCAAACCAAATCTTACAAATAACAATGGCAATGAAAATTGTCCTAGTGAATTTCAGAGCTTCAATACCTTTAAAAAAATGGAATAACAAGGAAAATGCAAAGCCAAAACACCAATAGAGAAGATGATCAAAAAATACCCTGAAAATACCTTTAAGTGCAAACCATGAGATGCCTCAATCATGATGTGCTTCATGCCATTGATCTGACAACTCTAGCACCAAGAAGCAACCTGTTGTAGCCAGATCAAGTGCTGAAGCCGAATTGAAAGCCATGACTCGTAGGATTTGTGAGATGTTATGGATCCATGGCCTTCTACGAGAATTGGGATTCAACTCCCAAGGCCCTATGAGGTTGAATTGTAACAATAAATCCACCATTAGTATTGTTCACGACCCCGTCCAACATGATAGAACTAACACATTGAGGTGGATAGACATTTCATCCAGGAATACTACAAACTGGGCAGATATGTATTCCCTTTGTGAAGACTGAAAATCAGTTGATATCAGTCTGTGTAATCCTAGTTCTAATTATATTGTTGGTAAGCTTGGTATGCACAATATCTACATTCCAGCTTGAGGGGAAGTGTTTTATTTCATAGATATATAAGGTTATATTTGTTAGGGTACATATGTTTTTATACAGTATTAGGGTATACTTGTAAATACCCGTAGTTATATTTTTATTTTTTGATATATGAACCAAGTATGTGAGAGAGAGTAGTACATACAATTTCTTCCAAACCCTTCCTCCTTTCTCCTTCCTCTACCTCTCCTTCTACTTGGAACCTTAACTACACCAAGACCCTAATTCACAAATTCCACTCTTTCTACATGGCCAGTACCCAATAATCAAATTCATTTCAATTCCTCTCATGCAATATAACATCACCGTTCATAGAACTCTGTGCGAAAGGTCATAAAGTAACGAAATACGGAAACCATAAAATATTAACTCTTCCAATGTCATTCCAACAGAATACTTCTTCACACCCACTGAACAAACCCAATATCTTTTAACTTATAAACAAAATCCCATAAAAATAAAAGACAAGAACTATGATTGGATTAAATAAAAAATAATAACAATAGAGAGGGGTGATTTTATGAAGAGATGTGGTTGCATTTGGATTCGTGGAATTGGGGATGTTCTGCCAGTTCTATTAAAGTACATCATCAACAAGATCTATAACCATCAAATGCTTGGGAGAGTTGCAGGTACTTTTCTCCTTTACTGATGAAGCACCACTCCAATTTTTTTTCTTTGTAGATTTAAGGACTGAGAATCTTCTAGGAACTAAAGGGATTGCCTCAGAAGCAAAGTAGAATTTGTTTTTGCAGCACTAAGAGAGTTGTTCAGAGCCCAAGTAAGAAATTACCCCTCTGATTTCTCATCGGGAGAGTAGTGAAAGATATTGGATTGCCTCAAAGTGAAAAAAGAAAAAAGATAGTAAAGTAAAAGTTCAAACTCCAGCAGAGAATAAGATGAGTAAGGAAGATAATTCAATAGAAGAACACCTTTCTCTAGAAAACATCAAGAAACCACAACATTCCAATACTGAAAAGTAAAGAAAAAATAACGTGAGATTCTTCATATCCAAGGAGGCCAATGTGGCAACCAGATCAGTGACAAGTTCTGGGAAGTGATCTGTGTTGTCAGTGATCTGTGCTGAACATGGCATTGATGCAACAGGAAGATACCAAAGAGACTCTAAACTTCAACTTGAGAGGTAGAACGTTTACTACAATGAGGCTAGTTGTGGGAGATTTGTTCCCCAGGCTGTTCTTATAAATCCTGAGCCCGGAACCATGGACAGTATCCGATCCGGACCATATGAGCAGATATTCTGGCCAGATAACTTGGGTTTTGGTCAATCTGGTGCTGGAAACAACTGGGCTAAGGGGCATTACACTGAAGGTGCAGAGATCACTGATTTTGTGTTTGATATTGTTGGAAAAAAAAAAAAGAAGCAGAGAACTACAATTGCTTGCAGCGTATGTTGTTTTCTTCTCTTATTTTCTTTGTTCTTTTTTAGAATCGTCTACCAAGATCGGATGTGGCTCACCATCTCTGTCTTACTCTTCCCCTCTCCTAAGGTTTGGGATACAGTTGTGAAGCTTTACAGTGCGACTTTGTCTATTTTATCAACTGGTTGAGAATGCAGATTATAGAGTTAGAGAATTACTTGGAGACGGATGGAGGCTGGAGCATGCAGAGGTGGAATAGGGAGAGGGGATTAGGGTCTTGGGGATGAAAGGGAGAAGAGGAGGGAAACATAGAGAAACCAGATAGAGAGAAGGGGGGTTTGGGGAGGAAAGGGAGAATATAAGAGAAATGTAGGGGAGAAGCCAGAGAGAGAAATATAGATAAAAGAAGGAAATTAAATAGAGACCAGAAGACATTAATAAAAACATTTTAATAAATAAAATATACATAATTAATGCGTTTGCCTTATAAAAATACTAGCAAGTTAACCTGAGTGAACAGAGGTAAGTGATGTAGTTGAAGTAGTATTAGATTCTTGGCGGTATACTAAGTATTACCATATAAATACAATCTCAAATAAAATGGCTAGATTCTAACAGAAAGATCAACAAAATTACCCCCAAAAACTTAGATCTAGAACCTAAATGGCACCCTTGAAAACATAATTTAAAAAGTAATAACACAATAAGAAACACAAACAGCATTGATTTGGCAATCTAGATGGAGCTTCAAACACTTTTCTTTTTGTGATTTAAAGAAAAAAAAATTCCCCTGCAATGACAACCCAATTCCCAGCTGAGTTGTACTCCTCGTGAGATCTTAGTTGAAAGAAAGAAATTTTACATTATTTATCAAAAAACAGAAAAAGAAACCAATAGAGTTATTTTTTATAGGTACATAGGTGAAGGTGGTCGGTCATGGTGGAAAAATAATAGCTGTACTTGGTGTTGAAGCAATAGGAGGTAAGGAAGTGGAGTGGGAAGAGGAACCTTTGTAGAAGATTAAAAAAAGATTCCTGCAACTAAAATCAGGTCTAGATCATTAACCGGAGCAATGTCTGTGCATAACCAGGCGATGAGCTCATTGAAGATTTTGAGATCAAGAGAATATAGATATCATCAAGGAAACCATAACCTTCATAATAAATCCTATTACAGTTGGCCAGAACATATCTCAAATAAAACTTGAGTCCAAAACATATCTGAATCAAAATGTTGGGTAATCCTGTAACATTACGTAAACATTAACATTTACCTCATAAGTATAAAGTTTCTCGTATATCAGTTGCTTCCGTTGGTTCATCTCATCGTAGTGTTTGATAACACGATGACCAACATTTGGGTGGTCCACAAGATGCATGGTTTGCAACTCACAATTCTTGTACCTCTTGTCCTGAAGGACCTGCAGAAGAAAAATCAGAGGAAACAGTGAGATAAGAGTCGTCCATGGTATTAAAAAAACAAAAACAAAAACCTTGAAGAACAAAGATTTGGTTGTAAACCCACACTTGATAAAAACCAGGAAGAAGATTTTTTTTTCTTTTTTATGAATAATGCATTTATTAAAGAAAAAGCAAAAAGGCTCGAGAGGAGCCAAAAGGACAAGGGGGGGAACAAAAAGCCTAACAAAGAACTAACAGGCAAAAGGCTACATGAAAATACAAGAGTAAAAGTCCTTATTAATTTCATTAATTGAATAGCCTTTGAACTCCGGGGAAACCATGGCCCAAGAAGCCTCCTCGAAGGTGAAGCCTTTAATGATCTCAAGAGAGGGCTTTGCCTTGTCATAAAAAATTCTGCAGTTGCGCTCCTTCCAAATGCCCCAACAGGTGCTATGGAGCAAAGCAAGCCAAAAGAGATTGCATTTCGGAGAAGAGAAAGGAGCATGCCATTGGACAAGGAGATCTAAGAGGGTACGGGGCGTGACCCAAGAAAGGTAAATGGAAGAAAGGAAGTGGTCCCAATTTTTTCTAGAAAGAGGGCAATGAAGAAGCAAATGGGCCCCGCATTCACCGGCTGCAAAGCAAAGGACACAAATGTTCGGGGAGAGGGCCATATGGGGCCACTTCTTTTGGAGAATGTCCAAGGTGTTCATCTTACTATAAGAAGCAATCCAAATGAAAGCGCGGACCCTAGGGGGGGAGATGCAATGCCAAATGGGCTTGTAGGGGAAAGGGAGAGAAGGTTGGAAAGAGGAAAGAAGATGAAAAAGGAATTTAGAGCTCAAGGAGCCCGAGGAATCTAAAGACCATGAATATCTGTCAGGGGAGAGGGGAGAGAGGCGAAAGAGCTCTAGATTCTCTTTAAGGGAGGAGAGGAGATTGCTCTTGAAAGGTCTAAGGATCCTAGAGAAAATGAGGTTCCAAGAAAGGCCAGAAGGGGAGTTAGAAAGGATGTTAGAGATAGACATTTTTATGAGAAGCGATGCGGAAAAGTCTAGGGAAGCGAGAAGAAAGAGTAGAATCCCCATGCCAAACATCATTCCAGAAATTGATGCGATGACCATCGCCAATGAGCAAAAGAAGAGAGGGGTACAGAAGATGGCGAACAACAATAATACACTTCCAAAGAACAGAAGACCTATAGTGGATGATAGGGTTGGTGTCAAGACCACTATGGAGCGATCCATATTTGTTAAGGATCACAGAGTGCCAAAGACTGTCAAATTCCAAAGTAAACCGCCAGATCCATTTGCCAAGGAGGGATTTATTTTTCAAGACAAGATTACCAACCCCAATACCACCATCTTCTATAGATTTGCAAATAGGGCTCCAGTTCAAATGATGATCCTTTTTGTTTCCACCCCCTTCCCAAAGAAAGTTCATTTACAACTACTCGATTTTCTTAGCCACCTTGGATGGGATAGAGAAGACTGACATATAGTAGATTAGGATGTTAGCAAGAGCTACTTTATGAGAGTAATTCCCCCCCCCCCAAATATATATATATATATATATATATATATATATAATTCTTCTTCCAAGCAACTAGCCTTTTTTCAACTTTTTCTAAATCAGGAAGAAGATAACAAAAGAACTAAGCAAAGCCCCTTGTCTTAGGGAAAACCTTCAATTTCAAAGAGAAATTTGATTCAAGATATTTGTACATCTTCCCTATCGTGTCTGCCTTTTTATAGGTTTACATTAGTTGACCCAAAATCAAAGCTCCTAGCAATTTAAAGTTGTCTTGTTGCCTAAAATAAAGCAACTGCTACATAGGATTTATTCTCCACCTTATTCTTCCTTTTATTCTCACTAACCCACCCTTGCTTGCAGCTTCCTTGAATTATGTAGCCTATCCCTAAAATCACTGCATGAATGAATCCCTCCTCCTTAAAATAAGCCTTGTCCTCAAGGCTTAAAGCTTGGGTACCTGTTCTGAATTTTAAACCAGTCTTCCCAAGTTGCATCTCTTGGGTACGAATCGAACCAATGAACCAGCACTTGTGTTATGGCCCGATTTCTTTTGTTGACGACCCATCGATCTAGAACAGCCATTGGTTCGAGTTGAATTTGTCCATCCTCTCCGGTTGGTGGAAAACCACTTTGAGTTACTGCTTGATCGTCGATCTTTTTTAAGCAAGATACATGAAATGCATAATGGATTTGAGAACTAACAGGCAATTCCAATTTATATGCCACTTTCCAATTCCCTTGTAAAACCCGAAACGGCCCAAAGTACCTTGGTTATAGCTTTCGATTCTCTTTGTTGGCTACTAATTTCTGATGGAATGGCTGCAATTTCAAATATACCATGTCTCTCTCCTTGAATTCCCATTCCATTCTATGTGTATCTGCCAATTGCTTCATGCGGTGCTGGGAATTTTGCAAATTTTCTTTTAATAACCGGATCATAGTATCTCTATCCCACAAGCTTCGATCAATAGCTTCCACATCTAATTCACCAAAAATGTAGGATGTATATGTTGGTTGGGGTTGTCCATAAACAGCCTCAAATGGTGTGATTTTAGTTGAAGAGTGAAAGGTGGCGTTGTACCACTATTCGGCTAGAGAGAGCCCTTGACCCATTCCTTGGGTCGATCCCCTGTTGCACATCTAAGATAGTTTTCAAGACAACGGTTCACAACCTCGATCTAACCATCAGTTTGGGGGTGGTACGCCAAACACATGTTGAATCAAGTACCCTATATCTTAAATAACCCTTGCCAAAACTTGCTAGTGAAGATGGGATACCGGTCAAGTACAATGGTAGTGGGCATAACATGCAATTTGAAAATGTGATCTATATAGACTTAGGCCATGTCCATAGCAATGTAAGGATGACTTAAAGCCGCAAAATGCTGAAGTGGGCATATTTGTTGAACTGGTCAACCACTACCAATACCATTATGACATCCTCGTCATGTAATCGTGGTAAACCTTCTACAAAGTCCATTGAAATATCGCTCCATGGTCAGACCGGAATTGGGAGAAGGTTGTAACAGCCCAAGTGTAGCCAAATTTTATGACTTGTGTTGGCAAATGCTGCATTCGGTAATATAAGCACATACCTCAATCCTTAACCCCTTCCAATAGAATACACGTTTGATTAGATGTAAGGTTTTGTGCACTTTGGAGTGACCCTTGTTTAGGCCATTGTGGGCTTCATATAATATCTGTTTTTTAAGAGTGGATAGTGGCCCAATCCATAAACGCCCTTTATACTTAAGAAGGCTTTGCTCCAATGTGTAACTTAGATGAGAAAATGGGTCTTCCTCTAAATCTTGGATCAACTAACTAACTTTCATATCCTCACTCCATTCTTTTTTAAGTTTCTCAATCTACTGGGCTATCAGCATAGACTTAGCATTAACTAAACCGATTCTTCATTCTTCCTGGATAATGCATCTGCTACCTTATTCTCCTTGCCTCCCCAGTATATGATTTCAAAATCATATCCCATTAACTTTGTGAGCCACTTTTGTTGCATCGGAGTGGTAATTCTTCACTCAAGTAAGTATTTTAGGCTAAAATGGTCTGTTTTTATTTGAAAATGACGTCCCATCAAATATGGTCTCCATTTAGACACTGTAAACACCATTGTTAGCATTTCTTTCCCATAAGTGGAGAGCCCACGATTTTTTTCTGATAGGGCTTTACTAGCATAGGCAATTGGATTTCCCTCTTGCATCAAAACCGCTCCTAGGCCGGTTCCCAAAGCATCACATTCAACTACAAAAACTTTTCTTGCATCAAAACCGCTCCTAGGCCAGTTCCCAAAGCATCACATTCAACTTCAAAAACTTTGGAAAAATCAAGCATGGAAAGAACTAGTGTAGTCATCATCGCCTTCTTAAGTTGCTCAAGTGCTTCTTCTGACTTACATGTCCATTGAAAATTGTCTTTCTTAGGCATTGCTGTGAGATGTTGAAATCTTCCCGTAATCTCTTACGAATCTCCTGTGGTAGCCGGTGAGGCCTAAGAAACCTCTTAAAGCCATTAATGAGGTGGGCTTCAGCCAGTTTGTCATGCTCTCAATTTTGGCTAGATCAACAGCTACACCTTAGTTGGAAATGAGATGCCCCAAACATTCCAATTCTTGATGTCCGAAAATGCATTTTGATCTTTTCACATGCAATAAGTTCTTTTGCAGTAGCTCAATAGTAATAGCCAAATGGTGAAAATGTTCCTTCCAGCTACGACTATACACCAATATATTGTAAAAAACACTAAAATGAATTTTTGTAGGTAAGATTTAAATACCTCGTTCATTAAACTCTGGAAGGTTGATGGAGCATTGGTAGGCCCAAAAGGCATAACCAAGAACTCATAATGACCGTCATCCTCATGGGTTCAAGAGCCGTCTTATGCACATCTAGAGAATGCATACGGATTTGATGGTAGCCTGAACACAAGTCCAACTTTAAGAAAAATTGGGCACCAATTAATGCAACCAACAATTCTTCAATTACAAATATGGAAAATTTGTCCTTTCTAGTTTTCCAATTCAATGTTTGATAGTCCACACACATTCTCCATGTGTTATCTTTTTTTCTCACTAGGAAAACTAGTGAAGAAATGGGCTTGTGCTTGGTCCAATAATTCCAGTGGACAACATCTTCACGTTTTTTTCAATCTCTTTGTTTTATATAAATAAAGACTTTATTAAGAGAAAAACAAAGAAAAAACAAGGGCACAAGGCCTACAACTAAAAATCCGGAATAACATTATATCTCATAATACTAGAAAAACCCACCCCCCCCCCCCCCATTTTGCTAACTTGTCTGTAAGGTCATTTTGGGTCCTTAGGACATGGAGCAACCCACTACTAGTAAGATCCACCAACCATCTGTTCTCAAGGATAAAGTGCACATATTTCCAAGAACCAGGAGAGCTTCCTAAACCCCATCCGACCAACATTGACGAATCACCTTCCACCAAAGAAGCAAAAGAGTATAAATCACGAAGCTCCCGAAGCCTCGTGAGCAAGCCCATAACTTCATCTTTGGTAGAATCTGCCACACCAATAGGACTCACAACCGTCCTAATAATCTCCCCATCGGATCCCTCATCACACACACAAAACCACTCGACCCAAGGTTTCCAAAGGAAGATCCATCAAAGTTAAGCTTCAAAACTCTAGGAGGCGGGGGACACCAATACCTGCCAGGAGAGGCAAGTGAGATGCAAATTTTCCAATCACACGCAAAATCAGCCAACAACAAGCCTTTAAATTCCTTGGTAACAAACAACCAACTACCTACCTCTCTAATGATAGAATCAATGAGCTCATTGGGAGTCTTGTGCTTCTCCTCAAAGATCCTAAGATTTATCTCCTTCCATAAGTTCCAAAGAACCACATGGTACAAAGATCCCCAAAAACACTTGCCTTTCTCACCTAAGCCTGCCACATGCCACATATGAAGAAAGTCCACTAGCTCTCTTGGCATCATTCAATCTCATTTTTTTGTATGTACAGATAATGGTAAGGTCGTACATTTATTGGTGAACTTCTGGATTTAAGCATAATTCGATGATCATTGACTCTTGCTAGTGGTAAACCACTTGGTTCTACAAAAACTTAAGCAAATTGATTCAATAAATTGAAGAGTTCAGGTTCGACCATTACCTCATTTGACCCAGTTTGTAGAGTTTGTATAGAAAAGAACTAGGCAATTGCTCCATGTGTTTATCTTTTTCAGCACCTTATCTATCTTACCTGTATTAACTAACTTCACAACACCTGAAGTAGCTCCTCTTAACACATGTCATCACCCATTGACATGAAACTCAATACGAAGGTTTTGAAAACCCCCCACAATAGGACCGAGGGTGGTGAGTCATTGCACTCCCAACACCATGTTTCAGCCACCTAACAGTAGTAGCCGCAAGTCTATCTTGAACATAATCCCTTGTATGACCCATTAGAGTTGTCAGCATACTGTTGAGCTAGCAATTCTGGTTCATCCGCCATAGCAACATACAATGGATTAGTTTGATGAATAGGACACATCCCGTTTGTTTGGCCATGCAAGGATCCAAGAAGTTGTGTGTACTTCCCGAATCTATGAATATGGTCATCGGTTTCCTCGTAATGTTTCTTTTAACCCACATGGTTTGGTATGACGTCGACTCAGCTAAACCATGTACATAAATTAATGGTTCATCCGACAACTCACCCTTGGGTTAGAACATCTAAACTCCAGCCCGAATCTCGTCCTTCAAACTTCTTATGAAACAGCTAACAAAGAACTTTTCCCATAGATCCTTAGTTTGGTTGGCTAAGTATTCAAACCTTTCTTGGTAAAGCTTAACTAAGCTCGATTGACAGAGTTTGGTTAACTCTCCCACCGAATCATTGTATGCACTTGGGCCAAATCGCAAGCATAAAGCTTACACAAATTCATTCCAATGCAAATGTTGGTTGGTCTTCTCAAGCTATTGGAACCATTGTGATGCCTTATCTTCTAGATGAATGGTAGCTAACAGTATCTTCTAAGATTCTTCATTGTCGTTGAAGCCAAAAAACTTCTCGCATCAATATGCCCATCCCTTAAAATATTCGCCATAGAATCTAGGAAAATCCATTTTTACATATCTAAAAAGTGGAGCTATGTTTCCTAGAGTTATATGATGACTCTACGTGATCTCTGTTGTTAGGGCTAACCTTCGATGTCAACTGATCATATTTAAGACATGGTCTAAAGTATCGCACAATATGTACCGATATCATGGGATGGAGGGATGAAACCCCCCAGGTAATTGAAATCTCTTTATATATTCCCATGTCTCGCGATATGTCTCGTGCGTCTCGCACGTATCACGCAATACGTGGGAATTCTTAAGCCAAAAAGGCCTTAAAATGCCTAAGAGATGAAAGATGAACCCATCTTACGGCTCTCAAGCTTATCACCAACTTTAAAAAAGCTCTAAATATTCTCTTCTTTTTTTGTGGTTCTTCATAGATTTAGTTTACTAAAGAAAAATCTAGGACTCCACTTGAGTCCATTTCGATTGAAAACCTTTTTGAGTCAAATCGAAGGATCAAAGCCAAAACCTCAAATTTCGTCAAGAACTTCGATAATTTCTCTATTTTTGTTCCAATCCTTCTAGATTTTTTATGTCATGCATACGTGATAAATCTATACATTCATAGAGTTAAAAATGATTTTTGAAAATTTTGAAATTATTTACTAATTTATTTTCAAAAAAAAATAAAGAAATTTCAAAATATCATACCAAATGGGCATTGTTTGGTCTATTTTTTTTATATGGCATACTCCAACCCATTTTGCACATAATATGTCAATTTTGTAGATTTCTGAAAATATATATATATGTTATATTTATTTAATAATTAAATAAATAAATAATTCTGAAAAAATGCCAAATTTTTTGAAAGAATACATGAAGCATATTAGAACATACTGAAACATACACAATATGTTTCTCTTAAATCTACTATGTTTTCTATATTTATTTTAATTTTTCTTATATTTTTCTGTTGTACTTTTATTATACTTTGTATTGTTAGTGAATGAGAATGACATTATTGTTTGAGTTATACATTTGTATCATTAATTATGTTTTATGTATGTGGATTTGTGGCTTTATTATGCAATTTGTAGTGTTATTTATCAACCTTTAACACTTGAAATTCTAGACATACACAACAACGTGTGTCACAAGGGTACCGATCCCCAACTATTGATACCCAAGTACTGCTAAGCTTCTTCAGGTTCCTAGATGTCAAAATTCAATGGCTGATAGACTTGCCAAATGGAGTGCTCAACATCAAGTTAATTTTGTTGGGGATCATATGCCTTATTGATCATAGAGGGCAGTTCTTTGTGAGGGTTAAGCATGGCTTGCTTGTTGTGGCCTCTGTATTTTAGCTTTTTCCTTTGTTTACTTTGTTCCCTTTCTGTATTTTAACAATTTTCTTTTTTAATAAAAATTGTTATTCATAAAAAAATAAAAAATAAAAAAATGTGTGTAATGGAGTGCAATGGTCTATAAGTCTTTAGTGATGTTTATTATAATATTTCTTAAAATTTCATTCAAAAATTACAAGGCTTACACAGCATTTCTATAAATTTCATAGGCGACAACATATGTCATGATTGTAATGATTCTCCCAACCATCTTAGATAGTTTTTTCTATATGTAATGATGCCTAAGTGTGTATTAATGTTAATTCTATCAAACCCTGAAATTTCATAACAAAATTCTTTCATTTGATTAGTGTTTCTCCCATTTCTCACCATCTCCCAGTTTCTTCCACCGTCTCCCTGTGATAAATTGTGTGAGACGTATTGTTATCTCCAAGCTACGATAAGGGGCACAAAATCGATACTTTAAACCTTGATTTGAGATCCATGACAGTGATCAAATGTTTGAGTTCCATTAGAGCTTCAACATGCTTATTGAAATTGTCACACAGATATCTAATGGCCTCCTCCATATGCTTATTCTATTGTGACCTAGTCCCTTCAGCCATTATCACTTCTTTGCATGGCAGAATCATTGCTCTGATACCAAATGATACAACCAGGAAGAAGATAACAAAAGAACTAAGAAAATTCCCTCGTCTAGGGGGAAACCCTCAATTTCAAAGAGAAATTAATTCAAGATATATGTACCTCTTCCCTACCGTATCTGCCTTTTTATAGGCTTACATTAGTTGACCTAAAATCAAATCTCCTAGCAATTTAAAACTGTCTTGTTGCCTAAAATAAAAAATAAAGCTACAGCTACACACAGGACTTATTCTCTACCACATTCTTCCATTTATTCTCACTAACCCAACCTTGATTGCAGCTTCCTTGAATCATGCAGCCTATCTCTGAAATCGATGCACATGCAACGATCTATCTTTGCAAACCCTAGTGTGGAATATGAAAAAGAAAATTCAAAAAAAAAAAAACTTTAAAAGAATGGAGGATCGTTTGGAAAAAAAAAAAAAAAAAAAGTAAATCAAGGGTTAGATTGGGAGACTAGGAGAGGAGGTCGAAGGGGTCGAATGGGTTGGAGAAGACACGCGAGTGGAATAGAAGCTGGAGTAGAAGAGAGGGTTTCGGGAGTTTCCTCTGAAAGCAATTCATTAGCCGCATTCATGGAAGGCGCAGATAAAGAAGATGAACCGACCACCACGTTCACCTTTGATCATCATCGAGCTAAATACCGGTATGATATCTACAATCTTGGTCTGAATTAAGGTTTGTAGAAGGAAAAGGAAACGACTTCCCATCCCGTGGCTTTGCGTGAGAGGAAGAGGAAACGGCTTTGTAGAAGGAAAAGCGGGTGATGAAATGAAGAAGAGTTTTAGAAGATAGATACATGTTAAACCCTGGTTTTGTAAAAAAAAAATTAAAAATTAAAACAAAATCATAGAGACCAAGAGGAAAAGGGAAGGCACTCACAGCTTTTCTCCCGGCTGCGGCAATTCTTTGCGTGTTTCAAACGTAGAAACCCCGCATTTGCAGAAAATCCACCGACAAGGGCTCCCTGGTGGTGGAGGAGAGTGCAGGCGATATGAGGAACATAGAGGAGAGAGGGAAGAAACGAAAAAGAAAGTGAGCTCAAGATATGAGTAAGGGAGTGAGGTAAAGAGAGAAATTGAGAAGGGATTATGGAAGAGTACGGTAAAGCAAGGAAGAAAATGAAAAAATTTGTATCAATAACAATTAATAGAAATTATGTTCTGTCCAGGATTTGGTGTCCATGATCCACGGGACGTCATACTCATATGGAATAAATTGAGTAAAAATTTGGAGATTTGAAATTTCATTCAACCCCAGCCCATTTTATTTCATGTGATTCATAGGGGTAGCAATGAGTCGACCTAGCTGAATTTTTAAGCTTATCAAACCGAATTTGAGCCTGGATTTTAGCTTGTTGCTTGAACCGAGCTTCATTGGATTAACAGGCCAATAGGATATTAGGATTTTTTTTTTTTTTTTTTTTTCTTGTTGTTTCTAGCAGGTTATCCAAGCCTGAGCTTTGCCTTCATGTGATGAATTTGTACAAAGCAGGCAAGGATTGGCTCGTTGCCACCACATGTTAAGTCTCTGATATCCAAGACACCAAATCTTCACAACACATTTATTTGGTTCTTAAAGTCACGATAAAATACTATATTAAATCCAGAGTGGATTTTATGCAACGCGAAAACTTGTAGGGACACTGATCCACCTAAAATTGATTTCCAGCAGCCGATTTCTTGCAACAACCTGAAGCACCAGGGCATTGGTTGACATGTGGTAGAAAAAACCTAGCGCTGAGCCCACAAGATGTGACGGTTCACTTTCTTTTTTTTCATTTTTTTTTTTTTTTTTTGTCATGTGTCACTCGAGACCCTGGTGCTTAAGGGTCGTTGCAAGTTTTGACACTATAGGAAATCTGCTTTTAAGAAACACCAGGGTGTTGAGCAACACGCGATGGAAAAAATAAGAAAACCAACACATATTGTGCGAGGCTGGGTGTTTTCTTCACCTTTTCTGTCACTTGTTACCCAGCACCTTACCTTAGTGTTTCTGCCACAAGTTTTTTTTATTTTTTGCGTGGCAAGAATTATGCTTTGTATTATTTTTTAGGTACTGACCTCTAGGTCTACATGAGTATCTACTCATCTCAACCCCACAACCCTTTCACTGCACACCGCTCTACCCCTCCTCCCCCTCTCTCTCTAGGGAATCAACCATGGGTCTTCCTTATGAAAAACATATGCCTCAGCGGCTTTTTGTTCCATTCCAACAATTATTAGATTTTATCCTTGCAGTGCCCAAGTTGCTCTTGTTTTGTCCATGATTGTTAAAACCTCCATTGCCCTGATTGGTGATTGTGGTCTTCTCCTGATTGTTAGATTTCTATTATCATTTTACAGATTTAGGTGGTTTACACATGCATGGTGAAAAATCTACCAAGTCAACTTTTTTACATTTTCATTTTTTAAATTTTTTTGTCATATGTCAACCATTGAAATTTGCAAGAACATTAATAGAAGTTTAACAATCCGAAGAGGATCAATAGCTCTACTGCTCCCGCAAGCATAAACATTAAAAAGAAGAAACAACACGTACATGTCATTGCTGTAAAGAATGCTAGGGAGAAAATTTTTCATTCAACTCTCCAAAACCCAAGCAAGGGCTTTTCCATCTACCTCCTTGTTAGAATCTCACAAAACTCCTAAACTTCATAAAATGATGTACAATTTTAATCAATTAAAACTATATAGTGTAAGTTTAAGCAACTAAAGATCCGCTCAATGGTTCGAACATTCACACCCATGAAAACTTTTGGTAGTATATATATATTCTTCCTTCGGGTTTTAGGGTAGTAATAAGAAGGAAAAGGCTTAAGAGTACAAAATCAGGGCAATAAATAGGGCCGTTTGGAATTACCATGCATAGTTTCTAAAGGACCCTACTGCATGTGTCATTTGTTTGTATTTATGGTCTAGCATTCCATGCCTACGACAGGGATAGAAAACGATTGGGTGTCTGGTTAAGCCACAGGCAATAACAAACAACATCAACTGCTCCAGAGAATCTTCATCAATTTAACTTTTCATATGTAGAATTTTGAAACAGTGTTTCTTTTAGGCCCTGTCTGATAGACTTGAATTGAGTAGAAAAGAAATCCCACAAGAAAAGAAAATCCTAAAATCATGAGAAAACTAGATTTTCCTGGCAACCAGACAGCTTAAAAATGATTTTCTCAAGAATTTTTTTCCAATAATCATGAGAAAAGCAGCTTTTCATGGCAACCAGGCAGGGCTTTATATTTTAATTTATACAAAAGCAA
This sequence comes from Platanus orientalis, assembly GCA_025762735.1. NCBI lineage: Eukaryota > Viridiplantae > Streptophyta > Magnoliopsida > Proteales > Platanaceae > Platanus > Platanus orientalis. Next base: position 3,072 of record JAOXJP010231361.1, on the reverse strand, counting down.
CAAATACCAAATGTGGAAATAGCAGCGGTCAAGGATCTGGAATCACAAGTGTTTTGCCATATTTTACACTCTTCTTTTTTATTTATGATAGTATTTGGTGCGTTCTACTAAAAGTACTGTGACAACCTGCAAGCATTTGTGTCAAATACGCTAAATTGGACTATTTCAGGGACCCAATATCATCAAAGAGGATAAAAAAAAGCTCCCATCAACTAATGTTAACCATCACTCCCTGTCAAACGGTGGGCACATCAGCGCCGAAAACTGAATATGCACCCCCCAAAAAGTGTAAATCACTTTTCAACACTGATGTGTTCACCCCCTGACAGTGTGCGGCAGTTAGCATTAGTTAAGGGAAGTGCTTATAAACCGATCCCCCATATTATCCTTGGATGATACATTATAGCTCAAATGCCAAAGGCTCAATATCATCAATTAAATGGTCTGTGCATTACCGGGGGATGGGCCAAACATCCTGGGACCATTGGTATTTAAAAGTCAATATCTAATGGGCTTAGGTAATCAGACCCAACCCATCATGGCCTATTACCAACCTCAGTGCAAATAGCAGCCCAAAACCAGTCTTAGCTGTTTTAGCTGCATAGACAATGGGCTTTACTTGTCCCTCTAATGGAATATTATGTAAGAAGGTAATAAAGTGTGTGAGATATCAGATATGTATCTCATACACAGCCTAAGGCCAATAGCAGACCGCTTAAGGGTGATTTGATTCGATTCAAGGTCCAAGGGGAAAAAATTGAAGTGAGAAAACATTTAGTAATTGTAGATCAGAAAGGGATCTTCTAACTTCTTTGTTTTTGTATACATTGGTTATATTGTACAGGCATATGCCCATATGGGTTTTCCATCCGAACTTCATAATCGTTCCCAGTTTCCATGAATACAACAGCCTCTAACATTTTTTGTTGGAATCAGAAGTTGGGGGCCCTTCTAAGCGAATATAGTCATACATGATCCCTTGGAAAGGGCTTCTGCTTCTTGGTTGAGTTAGAAAGATTGTATTGTCTCCTTCCACAAGTTGGGTGCTCGGTACGTCGACATTATACAGCCAGTACAGCCCATGAATCCCGTGCCTCGCAATTGAGTTGTCTTTCCCTATTAACCCAGTTGAGAAGTGAGGGGGATTTGCTTTCTGGTCATTGAACCGAACCTTAATCCAAGAAATAAACTGAATTAGTTCATTCTTACTTCAAAGAAGATTAAGTTTAATGTAACATAGAAGACCCCAATAATGGCTATTATTAACAAGGACCTTAATCATGTATAATAACAAATTGGCCTACATTTTAACATTGTTAGCAAATGTTAGGGCATTTATGATTTACACCCCCTTCCAAAAAGTCAGAAATCCTAACATCTGACTTTTTAGGGGCACTTAGGCCCTAAGGTCTCACCAAATCCTTGGGGCCTCAAGATTTCTGACTTTTTAGAAACAAAACTCTCATTTAGAAAATAAGTAAACCGTTTTTTTTTTCCTTCCAAGACTAATGATGATTATGGTGATGGTGCTGATTAGGAAATGATTGACAATGATCATAATTATTTTGATGTAATGATGATGAAAACAACAAGAAGGATGAGGATTTATTAAAAAAAAAGTATAACTATTAAAAAATATTTTTGGAAAAACAAGAAACATTTCTATCATTTGTAGATAGAATCAGCAGAAGAAACCTCCACACGAAACCTTAGTTGTTGTTGTCATATGGATTTGATCATACCAATTTTGTACAGACTTTTTACCTTAGTTTCTGTTGGCATATAAGTAAAATTCAAGGTTCCATACCTGCAATTCTGCTAGTGTGGAGGATGCAAGTGCTACTCGTAGTTTATAGGTTCCTGTTTGGTCCACGCGATCGAGTTTGAATATAATCTGCCATGTTGTTGCTTGGTATGTGTTGTTTTCTTTCTTCCTGCCATGCAAAAGGTGACCATAATTTAGAAGCATTGAAAGTCATGCTTAGTTTGACTTGGTATGGTGGTTCACTTGGTTCAAATTCTTGTTTGCAAGCGAACCCGAATGGGTAAACTTCAATAATTTGTGTTTTTAACTTCTCTTGGTATTTTTTTTTTAAATCAAGATTTAAATTTAAAAAATTATTATTATTATGGAGATGATTTTATATTTTTGCAAGGGCTTTCTCTAAGGAGTAATCCATGTGTTACTCAGTGTAGTTGTGGTTCATTGAGAGCAAAATATATTAATTTGCTACATGCATGAAGCCACAAGGAACAAGTTACGAACCGATTCACTTGGAATTATTCCTAAATCACGCCCTTAGCAATTTAGGTAATAAAAATTAACACTTAACACAAACAAGAAACTTGGGACACAAAAAATTGAAAATTAGTAGACAAGCACATTAGCAAGTAGATAAATAGAAATGCATCCATGCATATGAAAATTTATATGAAAAAAAAATCTTCATTAGTTTATATTAGAACAAACTAGAATTGTTTTAGAGAGAGAGAGAGAGAAAGACTTTTTCCAAGTAAAAGTAAAACCAGAACCACACCTGGTGACTTGAGCAAAAAACCAATCCTTTGTGTAGTCACTTACGCCGACCTTGAAGACGAGATCTCCGTCTGGATATAAATCCGTATACCTATCCCATAGTCCGTATTGCCTAAACCTGTCCACAAATGTTGAAGGTTTCATTCTAACTTATATTTTCATCCAATAGTAGACTCATAGTTTGGCTTGTCATGACTTGGGCTTGAGCCTCCATTTGAGCTCGTTTAACTAAATGATTCTGAGCTCAACTAGGGTCTTATATATATATATATAAACATGGGTTGTTGGACCAGCAAGTTTGGCTCATGGGCTGTTGAGTTTTAAGTCCTGGGCTGAAGCAGTGAGTTTGAGTTTGGTAAGCTGAGCTGAGTTTGCCTCAATCTTAATGAGCTGAGCCTCCTGAGCAGGAGCAAAGTCTGAGCTCAGCTCGTCTTGTTGACATCCCTACCTACCAACTGATTTTTGCTAGGCTAATCCCAGCCTAGTTTGAAGTGGGCTCGGACTATGTGAAAATGAATCTCGTGAGAACTGTGCAA
>JAOXJP010231360.1:0-10642 GCA_025762735.1 Platanus orientalis | reverse complement strand
TTATAATGTTGTATGACATGTTATGTAGAATACGACATACGATTACCATAAACATAACCTTTATTCATAAAAAAAAAAAGTACCATAACCTTAACCCATTTCCCATCTCCCATTCCCAATTTGAATGAAAGAAAGCTCCCTACCCATTCTCTCGTTGATGTATCAATTGTCTTCTATCTCTATAATTCCTATGTCCTTATTGTTGTTGTAAATATCCAAACAATATTCGAATTCAATCTGATATTCGAAAAAATAAACAAATTCAAATACGGTATGTCTATATCCAAATTGTATTCCATCTGTTGACAGTCCTAAATGGGTCCTAGCTAAAACCTTTCAAATATTTTGATTCAGGTCTCTCTCTGGGGTACTTTCTTACTGATATTGGAATCCACTTGACACCCATATTGCACTTTGTATTGCCTTATACCAGATGATGGCTGAGCCTTCATTGAATTGTGGCACTGGATTGGATGTGGTTAAAATCATCCAATCAAGTTATGTTTAGAGAAGAGGTCTTGGTTTTGAACCCAATCAGCAACATTTGTCGGTAGTGCGTTAATTGAAAGGTCCAGATTGAATTGGATGGGAGATTCAGAATGGTTGAGACAACAAATTGCTAGGCCCACCACCTTTGTTATTCATACAGGAAATGGAATCATTTCATTTTAAATTCATATGGCATTTAGATTCATATTGATTTGTTAACTAAAATTAAGAATGAAGTTTTGATCAAATGAAATGATTTATGTTATCATTCATATTTTAGTGATGAATGGAAATCAATCCATTTTTGTCGGGGCTCATATGCACTCACCTACTATGCAAACCAAAATGAGATGGTTTCATTCCAAGTGACAAACAATCGCAGGGTTAGTGCATAAAGATATTTAATTATCATTCTCCTGGAAGAATGGATTAAAGCCAATGGATGCTGAACAACTCAGAGAATACTCATAAGATGGTAGGTTTCATTCCTAATTTTTAATGGATGCACTCATTATTTAATATCAGATTGCTTAATTAATGGTTTAAAATAGGTAGAAGAGGCACACTTGGACGTAAATCAGAAGTGCTGAAGTATTATCACCACTTGAATTAGCCACATCCCAGAATATAGATAATTCAAACCTATTCTAATAATGATCAAGAACATTCATTTGGAGTCTAGTTATGACTACAGATTAATGTGGGTGAGGTTGTGGATGATATTGGAGATTTGGGATTTCCCTTTGAGAAAGTGAAGATTACTGAGCCAACTCAGAATGTCCTCAGCAGAAGGGAGTAACCAGATTTGGCACACTAGATTTGCTGGTTGCACATATGGCATCCAAGTTGGCATAAACATCATCCAAGTTCCACAAGCCTCCCCATAAATTGTCGTCATTCGATAACTCCGGCATGGAAGCATTACTGTTCAAGATGGAAGACAGCAAGCATTGCTCCTCAGAGATGTTGGGATACAGTGAGACCATCTCCTGCCTCAATTGAACTCTATGGTCACTCTCATCAAGTAGAGCCATGATCTTTTTCATGTCATCTTGGTTTTGTTGTTGTTGTTGTTGCTGCTGCTGCTGCTGCTTTTGCAGTTGAAGTTGTTGCCGTCTTAGGAATTGAGTTTTCGACTTTTCAAAGCTTTTTGATGAGATTTTTTCCTTTTTCTTGAAATGGGTCCTCCAGTAGTTTTTGATCTCATTGTCAGTTCTCCCAGGCAAACTCCGCGCAATTGTCGACCATCTGAACATTGTATTGTAGTTTGTTTTGGTTCACAGACAGTAAACAGAGTTCAGTAAGAGATACCATAATATGATGAACAAGTTCTTACTTTAGAAACATTGAATATGACTCAATTCTCTCACCTGTTTCCCCACTGAGCATGTAGCTTTAGGATGATATTCTCTTCATGAGGGGTTATCTGCCCTCTCTTGAGGTCTGGCCTCAAATAATTCACCCACCTCAGCCTGCAACTCTTGCCATTCCTTTTCAGCCCTGAACCCAACAAACAACAAGAAGGAAACTGTTAATAAATAAGGGGGAAGAAAATTGGGATCTGTTACTAACATCTCAAGTATAATCTAATGTCCTGACTCACTGGGTTGGGCACTTATATAGAATTATGCTTATAGATCTACTGAGCAAGAGGTTATTTTGATTGGGCAAATTTGTGTATGGTTGACTCAGCTCAAGTGAGTTGATAACCACCCTGAGTTCCCTTGAGTTGGGACAAATTATAGAAAGAGTTGGGAAACTAAAGTATTGAGTGAGTGAATACCTGCAAATCTTGACACAGAGCTCCATCTTCCCTCCCCATGCATACTGACATATTCAATGAGCAATCTGTCCTCTTCAGCAGTCCAAGGCCCCTTCCTCCAACTTTCTTCAGTGACTCCCCAGCCCAAGTGACCTTCCATCACTTCCCAAAACATGAAACAAGCTTTCTTCTATTATTGGTAATCTTATCTCCCTGATTGTATGGAATTAATGTGTAGTAATTGTTGATATTTATATCTACATAATCCCCACCTCAATCAATCAGTCAATAAACTGTCCCTATCCAGCTATCCGTCTCCTCCGAAAGGTGGGGGGTGATCTTTAAAAAGATCACCATCACGTAGTTTAGTTGCCAAAAAGATCACCATCACCTAATTTAGTTGCCAAATACCCAAATACCCTCTCTCTCTCTCTTCTCTCTCTCTCTCTCAAAAGGCAGGGGGGGATTTTTTTGGTGTTCCTCCACGACCTAAAAGTTACAAAGGTCTACCATGTGTCATGGTGGCTCACCATGGATCAATCTGAAATAATGGTTAAGTTGCATTGGACACAACCATGCCAAGTGGAACAACATGTCAAAGCTAAATTACTTTGTAACAAGAGAGACTGCTCTGAGTTTCATCAGTTGCTGCCACCATGGATCAATCTGAAAGTGGGCCACATCTTCTCTAATCATATGGATCCTGAAATTTTTGCCTAAATCTAGTGTGTCTATCTGCCCAATATTATATATTTGGGAAAACACACAAACACATGGGCTGGCTATATTCTATTGCTTTTAAGATATTAAGGGGATCTTAGGACACCTTAATAATGCCAGCACACTGGGAAAGATGCCTAGACAAAGATCAAGTCGATTACACTATATTGTGCTGAATCTAAGATAGACAAAAAGGAAAAGGAAGTCTGAGGAAAACAGCCACGTATGTGCTAGGGCTTACGTATGTGTACTAAGAAAACTAAGAATAATAACCTTTTGAGGATTCATAGCTCTGAGCTTAAGACAAAACAGCATTCCCTGAGAAGTAGGCCAAAAGCCAAGTGGACGGTTGATATTTCCCTTGAAAACCACCACAAGACCAATGGATGCCCCCCACCTGTTTCTTCTGTTTTCTACTTAATGCTTCAAAGATTGATGTTGTGTATCTCCATTAAATCTTTCTTAGCTAAGCATGTACTTGTTGGATGACTTTTTGAGTTATTGGGGTCTTAAAATATCAAGAATGTGATGGTTTTTGAAGTGTCACAAGGAGGACACGTGGTCTCTGTTTGGAGTATTGGAATGGTTGGACATGTTATTTATTTATCAGACAATTTCTTGTATGGATTGGTGATGGAAAACCTAGAAAGGAACTGGTGTAGACCAAGACAGGCTCAATGAGAAAGTGAGCTGTCTTCAGTTAGAGAGATTTGATGGTTCAATAGTCAAAAAAGAAGTTTTAAGATCCCATGGGGCTTCCACACCTTTTCTATGAGTGACCCTTCTGTTTAGATTGGGATAAGAAGCTTTGGTACTGTGGAGAATTGAGGGAACATAATAACCCATCTCATCTTTATCTTCCTCATTCTTAAAAGGGGATATTAGTGATATGCCACTAGGTTTTTAAAAAAGATTAAGCTGCATTTAACCCTAGAACCCCCTTTTTCTGGTAGGTAAACTGGGATTGCATTGGCCATTATTGCATGCTTGCGGTACAGAACATCATTTGAGCTAAGAATTTGACTGAATTTGCTTGTCTTTGACCACACCTGCCGCGATAAATGGACGGCCGGGAGAAAAATGCTTAATTCCATTGCCAAATGATGTCCAATTGAGCAACTGAGCTACTAAGCCAGACTGAGTTCTTCATTACTACATTACTTTGACCAGACTAATCACTAGCAGACAAAAAATTAGGTTATATTGTTAGAACCAATGGGATTTGTAGCCTTTTATGCTATGGAGTCAAGTTTCAAATCCTTCTTTTCTTTGACCTTACCTTTCATGATGGACCAGTTGAGCTCTGGGGTCGACAAAGTTGTAAGTTCTTTAAATTGACCATATGTATGACAGGAAATGATCAATGGCTGAGATTCACAAAATCAATCAATTGAGCCCAGAAAACGAGTCAAACATTGAGTTCTCTACTGTGGCCAAGATAAGAAATGTTTTTAATGCATAAGATCAACCGGTTTTGCTAACCAGACCAACCCACTGAAATCAAACATGCCAAATGCTTTTTTGTGGGTTTCTTTTCTTTTCTTTTCTTTTTTCTTTCCTTTTTGTAGCACTAGGTGGGTCAACCATGAAATTGACAAATTTACTCGGGTTCACCAAGATTACTCATTGGACTGCCCTTTTACTCACCCCTTTAACTCAGCTTTTTGTTGGTTAGATAGTTCTCTGACTTGCCTCTTTTAACTGGATATTTGACTCGGAACTCAGTGGAGTCAGTACTCAGCAAACTCAACAATGTTAATTCGCACAATGAGTCGACAATTTTTTTTTCCATCATTTTCACCATATTTTTTTGGAAGGAGTCTGACAGATTTGTCATGTGGCAAAACTTAATGGCCTAAAAATCTTATACTTGGTAGCTAAGGTGGAGAAGAAAATGGTATTTAGTATTTGCCACATCACTGTCTTTTCATTTGGCCCTGGCTTGTGGCGAAAGTTCATATTTCTTTTACTTATTATCAAAAGATTTAAAATTCAAACGATCGATTTTGCAAAGAAAGGTTTTTGTGTTATCACCTTTGCTACCTTAATCCCTTGGTGAAGAAAAAGGGTGTTGGAAAGTGTCTTAGAATTCACATGGAAGAGCAAAACGTCGGTTTTGACGTTTAAGGATATTTTGGGGTTAAACCCACTTTAACGTGTAAGCTTTTATTGAGTTGCTATATACGTTTTATTTTTTGGGTTTTGTTGCGTGGAAAGAGTGAGAGACTTTTGTGAGAGAGGCAAGAATATGTTGGTGTGGAGAGTTCTATTTTTTGGATTTTTCATAAGGGTTTTCCCTTTGGGTTATGAGAACTCATCATTGTACATTTTGTAATATATTTGTTCTCAGTTATACTGAAAGTTCTTGATCGTCTTTGTCTATGAATATAGGAAATCTTGTCAAACAACATTAAATATTGTGTTGTATGATTGTTCTTTATCACTCATAATTTTCTCGTTTTGTTTTACGCACATTGCATATTTGAATTTGATTTGTGTTTTGTTTTATTGGGTTGTTTTGTCCTAACAAAATGATATTAGAGTTAGGTTTCTATGGGCTAGGGTTGAGAATTGCATCTGTTCAGAGTGTAAGATACTTTTTGGGTTATCAACCATTAGTTGTTGTTATTTTGGAGTTGCGGGTTGAAGATTCTTTGTTTTAGGGATTTTGCGATAGTGGTTATAAGGTTCGAAATTGAAAAGTTTGATAGAAATAACATTAGATATTATTTGGGAATACCATTCAAGGTGGAACAGTTTTTTCTTCTGCACCATATTCAGGTATACTTTATACATAGTCATGACATAGACGAATGAGTCACATGCATATAAGAAGTTTTACACATTTGAGCAAGTGCAGTTTGCTTTCTAGTAAGAAGTTTGGGTTTTGTGAGCGTTGTGCTCATGGAAAGCAACATTGATGTATTTTTTGTGGTTTTGTCTTGTAGCGTCTAAGCAAGCAGGTTGTAGAATATGAAGATTTTAGTGTTTCATTGGAGGTGGAATTGGAGTGTCGTACTTCTATTTCATTGGAACTCAAAGATGCGATTTTAGACACCATTTAAGTTTTGAATGTTTTAAATCTCAATTAGAGTCGGTTTTGAAGACATGGTTGTAGATACATTTAGTACTGAAGAGTCAGCAAATACGTTGACAAATTTGGTGATTGAGTTCAATGGTGACTTTGACTCTAATAATTTGAAGGATAACTGATAATGTACCTTTCAGGGTTTGGCGGAGAAAATGATCAATAAGCTTTGTTCAATTTGGTTAATTTGGTGGAATTCAAGCCAATGTGGAGATTTGTTAAAAAGTGTCTTGAATTCACATGCAAGAGCGAAATGTCGGTTTTGACTTTTAAGGGTTTTTGGAGTTAAAACCCACTTAACGTGTAAGGTTTTCTTGAATTGCTATATAAGGTTTATTTTTATGGGTTTTATTGTGTGGGAAGAGTGAGGGACTTTTGTGAGAAAGGCAAGAACGTATTGACGTGGAGAGTTATGTTCTTTGGGTTATGGAAACTTGTCGTTGTGTGTTTTGTAATCTTTTTGTTTTCCGTTTTAGTGAAAAAGTTTTATCATCTTCTTCCATGGATGCAGGCAATCTTGTTGAACCACATTAAATATTGTGTTGTGTGATTGTTCTTTACTATTTGCTATTTTTTCATTTTGTTTCACACGCATTGCATATTTGAACCCAATCCGTATTTTGTTCCACTGTGTTGTTTTGTTACAACAAAAGGTTTGGGCTGAGGCCTCAGTAAGTTTAACTTGTCTGATTATAATTATGATTATAGATTTTCAAAATTAGATTACAAAAAAAAAATGATTGTTATTATTAAAATTCAAAAACCCATTTTGCAATGAGAAGATATAAATATTTGTATTTTTGAATGGTGTTATTGCTATGAATTTCCATGACATGAGTTGCAATGAGTTACAACTTCCATTGTATGTTATGTATTTGTTTTTTGATCACATAAACACTCACATCTTCAATAATGTGGTAACTTTTTTAGCATAAGGCATTGTAGATTTTTTCTTTACATTATTTTAACTTATTGAGAAACCCAAATTTGTCTGTCTCCCTGTGCCATGTGTAGCCGCACCACAAGCTGACATGTGATATTTTTTTTAATTCCCAACTAATGTTCTGTGATGGAAAAGTCTTTGTAGTGTCTATGATGAATTATAAACTGACATGTGTTGTTTTGGAGGGTAAAAATGTCCAAAAAAGTGTTCAGTTGAAAAATGTAGGTGGTTGAAAAGACACCCAAAATTCAAATATACATAAGGTGTCAATCAATGGCATGTTCTGTCTCAACACAGACAATCATTCTTTGAATGAATTTGGGGTCTCATTTTAGGTACTTTTTCATTTGAGCACTTTTTTTTTTATGGTTTTAACCTTATATACCACTTTTTTGGTACCTATATTTTCATTTGAAAACCACTTTTACATTTTTTTTGTCCAATAAGTCACTTTTATAGTTTTAACCCTACACATCTTTGCTTTGGTGTGTGGGGACACCGGACACGGGGACCGAGTATTATTTCCATTAATTTTAGTATACATCAACAACAACCTTATCCTAACTACTTGGGATTGGTTTCACAAGTCCAATTCTGTCATTTTACTCTATTTAAGGCTACATTTGTTGTTAAATTACAAGTTGGCTTATCTCTTTCTACTATTTCAATCCAAGTTAATTTTGGCATTCTTTTTGCTCATTTAGCACATTCAATTTTCATTGTCTCATACCATTCATTGAAATAATCATTAGTCTTGTTACACACAGTCAAACCATCTCACTCAACTTTCCCTCATCTTCTCATCTATTGGTGTTACAACTAAGCTTCCGTAAAAGGATTCATTCCCAATTCTAGCTTTTCTAATTTGCCGTGCATCCATCTCAACATCCTTGTGTCGGCTAAGAGACATCTTTTCTATTCAACCTCATTCTCATCCAAAGTTCTAATTATATTATTGTCTAAAATCAAAATAAGAATTTGAACTGATTTTTGGGTATCTTTTATTCTGATTTTCGAAATTAATTTTTTAAAATCCGTAGTCCTAACGAAATGTCATTTATTGGACCAGAATCAATTGTGGGTCAAAATTGATTTTAGTAATACAAACTAAATGCCCCAAGCTTTCGTGCAAGTGGTTAGTGTCAAATTGAACATAAATATCTTCAACCCTACTCACATGGGGCAAAGCTTAACCCAACTCTATTCAAAAGGTTTTGAGAGTCGAACTGACCCGAACAATCAGAGTGGGTTTTGGTTTGATGATTAAAATAATCGGAAGTGTATTAAGACTCAGACAGCACTGATTAGAGAAAAGAGAGATGTCTCTGTCCAAACACTCTACTTTAGGGACATACATGTAGGGCGATTTAATTTTAACATCTAGAGATACTAGTTGGATTTACTAATCTTTAGCACCACTAAGGCACTTACTCTACATTTAAAAAGATATCTACACCAGTGTATAACAACTCGGATTAACCCAGTGAGATGGAAGTCTACCGATCAGGTAACTCTTCCCTATTTATATATATTTGCAATTTCACACTAAAACCAAGTTACTTGCCAAGTTCCTGAAAAACACATCCAATTCACTCAAAAACTTCTTTGACTCGGGTAAAAACTCATCCAAATTGCTCAATAAACTTGGCTTTAATTTAGGTGAAAACTCATCCAAGTTACTAGAAAACTTGGCTTCAACTTAGGTGATCAGGTTGTTGATGTCATCCAAGTTTTTAAATTGAGTTAATTAGAAACTCAATCGAATCGAGTAACTTGGCCAAGTTTTTCAAGTAATCAGCAAGATTTTAAACTTGATTTAAAAAAAAAAAAAATCTAATTAGATTTGCTAAATATGGTAACACATATGTAGTTATAAATATAATATTATTATTTAAACAAGTCATTATGATTATTGTGACACATTGAGCCAATCAAATGACCCATTGGCTGAACCAGTTTGATTCAAGCCAAATCTTTTTTGGGTTGCCCTCCCAGTCGGTTTTAGAGCATTCATCTACCCAATCCAAGTTGTGTTAGGGTTAAGTAACTTAGCCTTCAGTTGGAGCTCCGGTTAAACCTCAGGTCGGGTTGGGATCTGGGTTTACAGCTCCCTTCTTAGGTCCCTGACCAACCCCAAAAGGCATGGAAATGGTCAACTTAGGCAGCCACCCCTGATTACATCACTCTCGTCTAGTCTGGGTCAAGCTACATTTCAATCGGGCAGCTTCAGGGCCTCAGGGGGAGCAAATGCTCTGTTCCCAAAATTGTTTTTCCCCCTTATTCTCACAGGCTGACATGTGATGTGTTTTTTTGAATTGAGATTTTTCCCAAATCCATTCAAAGTTTTGGTAAAATTGCCAAATAATGAGGTAAAAATTATTATTTGCGAAAAAGGTTTTTAATAATACTTAATTACAACAATTCGGTTGTGCAACATTTTTAGAAACTGAATCCACTATTTGATATGGAAAGAATCGTCTCCTCCTGCAGTGTAAATCTTTACTCATCTGTACGTTTGTATGTGTTTTTCATCTGTTTTTTCCTCTCTTAAGGTGTTCATCTTTTAAAAAAAAACACACACACACTGAGAGAGAGAGAGAAAGAGCTTTGCTTATCTTACCTAGCCAAACGGGACCTATAATGTGATGGGTCTTATTTAAAAGAGATTTTTGGACTAAAATAATCCTAAATATAAGATCTGAACGAATTGTTAGTTCTGATGGTCAAATTAGCGTGACGAAGTTTGGTACTAAATTGAGAGGAAGGAGGGGGAATTCGCATTAGTAACAGCCTGGAGCTTTGATAAACGCAGGTCCCAAAACCTTGAGACTTCTACAAAGCTGACAGTCCCAACAAAAAGCTCACATTCATGTCTGCACAAGTTTTTAAAAAAAAAAAAAAAACACATGCAACAGGCAAATCAAACATCCATTGCGAGGCAGAATTGCACGTAGATGTGAAAAATAATCAAGACCCCGTCATTCTCTTGCTAATTAGTGTCATGCATACAAAGTTAACTCACTCTTAACTAAAATTTTCTTTACCAGAAAAATGAAAAAAAAAAAACCTCTTAAACTTCGAAAGGAACTAACACATTTATGTTTAAATTAGATTTATTTTATATTAATTTAGAAATCCATTAGAAAATGATGAAAATGCAATAGGAAAGGGAATCTGATTACCCAATTTGGTGGGTTATGGGTATAAAAAGGAATAATTTAAATGTCTTAACCGTTAATTGTCTTTTTTTTGACAAATTTACCCCAAAAACACCGATTTCCCAAATAATTTTTTTACCTCATTATTTGGCAATTTTGCCAAAACTTTGAACCCGTTTAGAAAAAACCCCTTTTTAATTTGATGGCTCTTTTAGCCCCATGGATTTGGTAGGACAACTTAAAGTTAGCCTAAAGTAAGAATGACATTAGGGGGTAACACATCAGTGCCAAAAAGTGAAAATCATCCACAAAAAGTGTATATCACTTTTTCGGCGCTGATGCATTGGCCCCTAATGTCATTTTTACATTAGGCTAACTTTAAGTAGTCCTACCAAATTCCACCCGCTCTTTTAGATACCTAATTTTTCATTTGAACACTTTTTTAACAGTTTTATCCCTGTACACCCTTTTCATTTGAAAAT
>JAOXJP010231359.1:0-10642 GCA_025762735.1 Platanus orientalis | reverse complement strand
ATCGTATATATGCGGTACCGATACGTCTCACACAATACAAACTGTATCGCACGAGATTTTGAACCATGGTTAAAACTACATGTCCACTAATAATATGGTCCACAAGTTGAAAACTTGGTCCATGAGCTCTTTCCCCGATTTTATTAAGGGCACCTAGAACAAATCTTTGTTAGGCTTTTGATGTTTTTAATTATAATATTATCTTGTATTTATCAAAAAGAAATGTAGATCTTTCTATAGGTTCTAGGTGAAGGAATGGCACCATGGATTGAATTGGTTGTTTAAAAATTAATAGCCTGCTTGACGGTCACTGAAATGTAATCATTTCATTTGAATTTCCCAAAACATTTATAACCATTAACTACAATTAGAAATGAAGTCATTTCAGGTTTTATTATAAAATGAAATGATTAATGTTATCGTGCACAAGTCAGTGCAAATCTTAATGGTTTCATTGCAAAACCATCCCATTGTAACTACAAAAGCCGGGAAACTCAAATGAAATAATTGCATTACAGGTGGCTGCCAAACGCAGCCTAAATATTTCGACCAAAACAAAATGTTGGGCTGTTGTCACTGGGTAACCTTGTATTTTATTGCTATGATTTAAATATTCCAACTTTTATCCGGTTGTTGTAGTTGTTTCCTAGGTTATCTCAAATATTGAATAATTGATTTTTCTTCAATTTTATTTTTTATTTATTTAATTTTGTATAATTAAGTGATAATTTGTATCAATCAATCAAAATGTTCACATGCGAGTATAAGTACATTGATTAATATAATTTTTAATGACTTTTACTTAGAGAAGATCATCAGGATAAAGGATTTGCTCATCAGTCCCCATAGCTAGAGATGCTAGGATGTCCGTAGGTTCTTCTGATATTTGATATCCCTTCATTTTTATTTGGTAAAATGATTCTCTCTCGTTACCGTCATTTTACCTACTCTCTTATCATCAAAAGTGGATTACAAATATTTTAATACGTGCCTTCAGAACAAGGGCAAAATTGATTTGTCAAATTATCATGAATCATCGTAGTAATGATCTCACCACCTTCCATGTAGCCTTCTGTGCTGTCCAAATCATGGGATAAGAAAAAGCATCTCTAGGGTATTTCATTAAATACACTGGAGCCCGTATACATTTTCACTGAAATATCTTTGAGATGCTTTTCCACACCTCATGACTTGAGGTTGCACAATAGGCCACACAAAAGATGGCCAGACTATCGATCTACACTAGTGGTTCATATGAACAAACTATGGATAAAAAGACAAACTACCCATGTTGATTTATTCATGCAGTAGCGAGCTTTACAGCAGCAGATCTTTTCCCATCTCAGTGGCAACAAATTTCTTTCTCAAATAAGTTCCATGTGTAATGCAATAATGTTTGAATGATTTTTAACCTTTGGATAAATTTTCCAGGGGATCCTCTCCTGTAAACAGATTTATCTGTGCAGTGACACATACCCACAAAAAAGTGAATTTTCACTTTTCTAGGGTGTGTGTCTTCCTATGCCGGCAGATAAGTCTGCCCCAGGAGAAGATTTTTTCTCGATAAATTTGTATAGTAAACATACATTAATGGATAATTATATTTTAAGAATTACTTTAATAAGGTGCCTTCTGTCATGATGTGTGGAATCAGAGTTGAAATCGTTTACTATAGCTTAAAGTGTGGTAAAATCTGGCATCATTTACAGTGCAACACGTATCCTAAAGAAAAAATGGAAACCACCTACCAGAAAGTGAAAATGGTTCATAATATATATATATATTTTGTCTTTTGTTTTTTCACTTTTTGGGGGTATATGTCACACCGTAAATGATGCCAGACTTTACCACACTTCAAGCTGTAGTAGAAGATTTCAAATGGCTTGCTTATTTTGGAGTCTTACGTGTGGCCTTAAAAAAAAATTATAACACACGAAATGACTCTTTTATGTGTTTTAAATGTTTTCGTCATATTGACTTTAACAAGACTTTAAGCAGACAGGAGAGGATTAATCAGAGTGGCTCATGTGACCTAAATTTACAATTGAATACATTTCTTAAAAGCCAAGGTGATTGAATTTTTATTAACAAACGTATCAGTATCACTTGAGATGTCTGAAGTGTAACTTGAGATAAGTCCATCTTAAGACATCATCTTATGTATTTGGAATATAAAAATAAATTGATTTTATTTGGGATAACAACCATACGGAGCCTTAATAAAGCACCCTTGGTGTTTAACAAAACATGGACTTATTCATGTCACTACGTGTCCTTCCCCTCAAGATTTGGTGTGTCCTCTTAAAGAAAGTTAAGGTCCTCCCTGCATCAGGGTGGACACATTGGTGCCAAAAAATGAAAAGCACACCTCAAAAAGGGTAAATCATTTTTTGGCACTGATGTGTCTGCCCTTGATACAAGGAGGACCTTAGCTGTTTTTCAAGGGGGTGTACTAAATCAGTGCCGCTGTCCTTCAGGTTCCATCCAAGCCTATTAGCCTCCCAGGATTTGGTGGGCCCCTCAACAAACACCTAAGGTCTGCCCACATGTAAGGGTGGGCACGTAGCATTGAAAAATGAAAATCACACCTTCAAAAAAGTGGAAATCACTTTTTCAATGTTGTATGCCCATCCCTGCAAGCGGATGGACCTTAGCGTTTGTTAAGGAAGCACACCAAGTAAAGGTTACAAAGTCAAGTCTAGTGGTTCAACCTACTATATGGAAGTATACATACAAGGCATTGGTAAACAAGCTTAAGGTAAACAAAAAAACTTTTTAATTTATTTTTAATTATTGTAGAAAATATTGTAACCAAGGAAATCTTTCAAATGTTAGGTAGTCAAGGGGTGGCCACATCTGTGTCAGAAGTGATTTACACTCTCTCCTAAAAAGTGAGAATCACTTTCGGCGCTGATGTTACCGCTCGTTTGACCGTCAGCGAAGGTTAGGGGTTGGTGTATAAAATCCAAGCCAACAAAATGATCACCCATTTTTCCTTTCTATTTTTTCCGTGAAAATAATGTGATTTCTTTTGTTTCCCTGATTCTCTCTTTTTGGGTGAGAGCATGTACTTTAGTTGACCTCAAAATGAAAATTTTGGGTAAGGCAGTAGAAATTCTTTCCAGTTGAAATGATTTTTGACCTATCACTCATTATCTTTATCTGGTAGGTCGATAACTAGACATAATGACGTGAATTGAACCATATTAAGATTTTAGTCTTTCTACGGGTCGGTTAAGTTGAGAGTGGAAAAGATTAGTTACGGAAATCAACTTTTCCTGATGTATTAAAATCACATCAGGAGGTGAACACATCAGCATTAAAAAGTGATAAACACCCCCAAAAAGTGAAAGTCACTTTTCGGCACTGACGTATCAACTCTGAAACTGATTTCTGTACCTGATCCCAGCCCAAAAGAAAAAGATTGGGTATGAAAATCAGTTTTTCCTTGATGTATTAGAATGGCATTGGGAGGTGGACACATCAACATTGAAAAGTGATAAGCATCCCCCAAAAAGTAAAAGTCAGAGGAGAACTAGGGCGTGTTTGGATGATCAGGGAGGTGAGCCTAGCATTTGCGAGATGAAATTGCCTACATTTCAAAATCAGCTTACAGTCTAAACGGATTATCACAGCCATAAAAGAGGTTGTGATTTGACACTAAAGATTTGAATGTTAGCTTTCAGTCAAATCATAATGATTATGATATTACCATTCGTGGGATTTAGAGCTGTAGACCATTTCATCTTAAGAAATGTTGTTATTGTTTGTGCTCAACATATGAAAAAGTTAATAGCAAATGTAGGTTCACAATGTGGACAACGATCTACAGTCCTTTCCAAAACGTGGATTGGTGGAACATTGCTTGGTTTCCAGACAATATCTCGAAGCATAATTTTGTTATGTCGTAAGCATTGACCAAAATGCTTCCAATTTAGAGTTAGATTTGCAAATTCAAAATTCTTAGAAACTCTCAATGTTGCTTCTATTGAAATAATATAGAAAATCTTGATTATTTGTTTTTTAATTGTGTTTTTTACGTGTACAATTTGGAGGTACATTTTGTTAATGTTGAACCCAAGGAAGAGGAAGCCGAAGATATTAGCTGCTGAAGAAAAATGAATTAAACGCATTTTTAAAGGCAAATCATTTGTGACTACAATAACCAAACTTATACTCAATTATACAGTTTATTACATTTCGAGTGAAAGGAACAAGAGAAGATTTGAAGACTCAAAGCAACCATCTCACAGATTATTGAATTTATCATACTTGAGATTCAAGTCAAGACATCTATTATGCCAAAGGAATTCCTTTGAAGGTTCTGCTATTAATAAGTTTATAACGACCTAGTGGAGGTTAGAAGCTACCTGGAGTGTTAGGGCAGCTAGGACATGCACATAGCTGAAGCCTCTAATGGGCACTATCTTTTTGACTTGAAAGTCTCCAAAAAGTGCAAATCACTTTTTGGTACTGATGCATCAGCCCTTGGTGCCATTTTCATGGTTCTCACGAGATTCGTCCTCACATAATCAAAACCCTCCACAAGAATATCATACTTCCACAAGATTTCAAATTTGAAGCTGTTATTATATTATGAATAAATTAACCAACTCTTCCAAAACCTTGAAGTATTAAAAGATTACTGAAACAAAACATTTCAAACATATGTGTCATGTTTTGATTGACACTAATTTCAATAGATCAAAACTCACAAACTCTATCTAACTTAGGCACTCCTTATAAGTATGTGTTCAAGACCTCGGATCGGTTTAATGACCCGAAAGTCTGTTACCACTAACTAGTAACCAATTGGTCAGTACAAAAATATATTAATGTTTTAAAATAGAGAAAAATAAAGAAAAATCAAAGGAAACTCAAATTTTTCATTTGAAAATTGTTCTTACAGTTTTAACCTTATACACCCAGCGCCTTTTGTGTGTAAGATATGGTAGGACATTCAAAATCCTAAACAGAAAATTTGATCCCTTTCTTTAATATTTGTTTGGTAACTCTCTGACTCACCGAAAAACTCGTAGGATGACCAATAACCCGTTTTGGCTTTGGTGTGAAAACCCAGGTGTGAAATGTAGTTGAACCTGACACATCAGTCCTGGAAAAATAATTTACACTTTTTGGGATATGCTTTCATTTTTTTATGCTGTTGTGTCTGGTCCAGATGCATTTTGCACTCTTTGGCACCTGGGCGTTTGTACCTAGTCCAAAGAGCCAATAACCTCCTCATCCAAGTTTTGACACCGATATAACTTGAAACTTAACTAAACCGAGTAAGTAGACCGAGTTTTCCATGTAGCCAGCAAGTTTTTAAACCATGCTCTCCTTATTCAACTAAATACACGAACATTTTATCATTTTCCACTCCAGGTGTTTAACTCGGATGAGAAGTGAGTTAAACACATCCCGAGTTTTACTCGCCGAGTCACACACGGTTTTCAAGGCCGTGTGGGTCCACAATCTTTCCATTTTTGGCGATAATGCAATGCGATGCGTGGAGAGTAAATACGATCTGGAAGATTCGGGAGGTACGTGTACGTGGAATTATAGTAATGGTTATCATAAACAAACCAGTAAACAGGGTTGATCGTTGATAATCCACCAGGAGATCGACACATGGATTCTGATAAACCGTGGAATTTAATTAAATGGATAATTTTAATTTTAGTTTGCCGTGTAAAGGAAGAAGAGGGAAAGAGAGAGATGGTGCAAAAGAATATGCTAAGATTTGCAGTCATGTAGACCTGAAAAAGAAAACTTATAATAATTTTTTATTATTAAATTAATCAATTTGTTAAAATATAAAAAGAAAGCAGCGCAGTCATAAAGACAAGATTAAACAAATTGGAATACAATCACCACATTACCCTTTGTTTGAGGTTTAAACTACGAAACCACCCCCTAATGGGACGTTGGTTGTGGATTTGTGTTAGCTTTGTTTTTTCTATTTCTTGATCTTTTTACTGCATTTAAAGAGGTTCTAGTTCTTAACCAATCTTGTGTTGGTGCTACAAGATTGCATATGGTATTATTTGACACCATTGGGGTGCCCCCCACCAGGATTCTCTCAAGAATGTTAAATTTAAGATATAGTTCAGAAGATTTCAATGGTTGACATGTGGCAAAATAATAAACAAAATTGAAAAATGTGCAATTTAGTTAGTTGAGTTTTTTAGATATGTGTTGACTACCAAAATCTTATGAACTTTAAAAATCTGGAAACAATCTCAAGCGGTTTGTTACACATGTTTCTTGCATGGAGGATTGAGACTTCTTGTTGAATCCCTAACACAATTTTGCATGTGACTCTGCCGATGTCTTCATCTCCATCATGTGGTGTGGGTCTCACACTATGATGTAGCAATTTGTGGACTCGAATGACCCTACCAAAAATTAAAAGGAAAAATATAGAAAATGATTTTTAACCATGGTGATCTCTTATGTCGAATCCATTCAATGTTGTGATGGGTCTAGTCCTCTCCAGACAAGACGTCTAGCTTATGTATGTCACCATAGCAAAGTACCCCTAAACCTAAGGTCATAGTTTTGAAAACCGGATCAAATTGGGTGGTCCAACCCAATTTGATAGAACTGACACCTTAAATAGTTTTATAGAAACTTAAAACCGTAATTCGTCAAAAACCATATATATTGGTAAAATTGATTAAACCCATAAATTTTCTATGAACATAGTTATAATAAAAACAATCGGTTTTTATTTTTATTTATTTTTTAAACATGAAGAAAAATTAGAAACGTGTCTTTCTAAATGCTAGTCTCATTTTCCATGATTTTTTTATTTTTTAATTATTAATTTTTGTTGGGTATGTCAAAAAAACCCGGTTATAAGCTTTCTAATGCATTATGAATTGTTTTTAAGTGAAACATGGTTAGATCATATAAACCAATGGCCGA
Organism: Platanus orientalis; assembly: GCA_025762735.1. NCBI lineage: Eukaryota > Viridiplantae > Streptophyta > Magnoliopsida > Proteales > Platanaceae > Platanus > Platanus orientalis. Next base: position 3,712 of record JAOXJP010231359.1, on the reverse strand, counting down.
ATCCGGTTAAACTTGAACCGGCCACCTTACTAGTTCAATGACCAATCCGATTCTCAAAATTATACCCAGGATTTTGATTACTTATTTCCAAATTCTAATTGCAAGTTGGGAAATCCTATGACCCTATTCAAATGGTCGTTCTATTAGAATTGGGGCCAAAAACGTTTGGAATCGTGCCATGACACTGGCATGCTTGATATATTTTTTAAGCCAACAATTACATTTTTTGGAAGCAGATCCTGTACAGTTGTTAAACTATATCAACATGCTTTGATTGTCTATAATGTAGGTAGCACAAAGACAAAAAATAATAAATAAATAAAACACAACATTAACATAGTTTAACAATTGTAGAGGATCCTTAATCATATTGTTAGTATCTATTAGACCCCCCAAGTTGATAGCTTTGTGAAGCAGCACATTACAATTATTCTTACATTCGTATGAAATGAATGTGAAAACTATCAATACATCCACATTACATCTATTAGACTTGCCTGTTTTTCTTGAAGGGGATAATCTAATGATTGTGAAACTACTCAATGATAGAGGAACTCATCTTCCTTGGTGGATTCATAACATTATTTCAAATTGTCGCAAGATTCTCTCCTAAAATACTTATGTGTCCATTTCATATGTTCTTCGATATTGCAATAAAACAACAGCCCATGTTATGGCTGTTACAGCATCCAAGGAACATGTATCTTTCATATAGAATGATATCAACCTTCTTTAAAAAAATCTCTTCAATTCTTGCAATGAATTGTTGTAATCATAAGAAATTTTCAATTGAATGAAATTGAGCTAATACTCCCCCTCCCCCATAATAATGAAAAAAAAAAAAAATACAAACTTCCACCCGTACAAAATTATTTAAGTTGCTCTTAAATACCACTCCTTCGTCCTTACATCTTTACAGTTAAAAAAGGTGGTTATTACTTATTAGTTTATCCCACACAATACAAAGATGTTAAATAAACCTTTCACGACCGATAATCCGGAAAAGTAAATAAAACTCCGAATCAAGGATATTTCTGTCAGATAAAATATCTCACACAAACGGACAAAAAAAGGCTAGATCTGCAAATTCCTCAAAAACAGAGGGCCTTCTCACTATTCGCCCTGGATAATTAGAGTGTGGGAACGCGAGAGCCGACAGAGGAAGATGTAGAAACCAGTTTTCAATTTGGATATATAGCCAATATAATCTATTTTTAAAATAATTTTAAAATTTTAAAAAATAATTATTTCAGGCGTTGGGATGATGAGCGAGATTTCGGTATTGGAAGCCGCGATGACGGTGCGTTTTGGAGGTTTTTGAGAGATTCGGAAGCGAAGTTTGAGATCGGAGCTTCGAGAATTTGTTCACTAGCAGTTTTCAGGCGGTTTTGGTGGTTTTCCGGGATCGATTTCCGGTTTTCTGGTGGCGGTGGAGCGGTTTCGGGAGGTGGTCTTAGTGTCTCTGTTGATGGTCGCAGCGAGAGACGTTCGCCATGAACGGTAATGGATATAGCATCAGGATGGAGTCTGAGTATGTACGGAGGCACCACAGGCACGAAACCAGGGAGAATCAGTGCAGCTCGGCTCTCGTTAAGCACATCAAAGCGCCTGTTCATCTTGTAAGATCTTGTCTTCGCGATCGATTGCTCTCCGTACTGGTGTTTGAAGCGATTTGTTTGTATTGTGTTCTAGTTCATGTTTCGGATGCGTTTCTGAAGTTTGAGGAAGATCGGTGTCCAGATCCTTTTTTTTTAATAGGCGAGGGGGACAGTGGATAGTTGTTACTGTGGATTTTTTTCGTATTTGACCGAAATTTACGGTGTAGATCTGAGTAACTTAGCTTGATCTGGAGTGTTTCTGTTTTATGTCTGATGATTTATAACTGAATCGTATATATTTAGTTGATATCCGGACCTCTTTTGTTGCTTTTCTGTTTCTACGTCTATCGAATTAAAACTTTCGAAATCGATTTACAGTTTCCGGATTTGGTCAGAAAATTTTGTAGGTTTTTTTACTGGGAAAATTTTGGTTTTTCAATCTATCGGGAGGTTTTGGTTGGACGAAAGTGATCGTTAGATATTATTGTTTTGGATAGATTCCGAGAGAGGGTGGGGTTTGTTGATATTTTTCCGACTTCGGAAGGTATCTATGGAAATAAGAGACGAATTGGATAGGAAATATCTTTAGATAAATAAGAAAAAGAAAAAAAGTCAGCTTGATACGATATCTTTTGGCTGGATTTTGCACCAATAGACCTAGATTAAATGAGATGATATAGTTTTTGGAACTGCAGAACTTGAACTTCTAGAGTTTTTCTGAGAATTGAGGTGAATTAATCTGACTCCGTTTTCTGCTGACTAAGATCCATTTTAGCTTCAATGGTTTCTATCTTGCTTTCCGTGCAAATATTTGTTACTTTACATCCTAATTGTTCTCTCTACTTGTCTTGCTTTCCTTTTTTTTTTTTTTTCCCATCAGGTATGGTCTTTGGTGAGGAGATTTGATCAACCGCAGAAGTACAAGCCCTTTATCAGTAGGTGCGTTGTGCAAGGGGACCTTGAGATTGGCAGCGTTAGAGAAGTGGATGTTAAGTCTGGGCTTCCGGCCACGACCAGCACTGAAAGATTGGAGCTTCTGGACGATGAAGAGCATATCCTCAGCATCCGGATTGTTGGCGGGGATCACAGGCTAAGGGTCAGTGCTTTTCTCTTGTTCATCATCCTTTTCTTCATTTTACTCTCTTGTTCTCCTTCGCCAATTCAAGTTTGTGCTCAAACAGGGATTTATGGGTCTGGATAAGAATCAATTAAGATATCAGTCTAGTCCACTTTTCCTGCAACTATCTTTGGGCAAAATTTAATCGGTGCACTTAGACTAGTTTTATTGTTTTTACTTGACTGTTATGATGTTTGCATTAAGTCCCATCTGACTTTGCGTTCTATACTTAGTCTTATGTGTCATGCAATGCACAAAAATGATATGGAAGGTATGTTAATGTTTTACTTTGGTGAAATTATTTGAGATTTGACTGATCAATGCCTTGTTTACTAACCTTCAAAGTAAAATGATTGTTTATTCTAAAGGTTTGTTCCATATATTTGACACATTTTTACTTGATTCAATGTGACTCTGGGTTCTCAGCTTCTCACTGAAATGTGTTAGCATCTGATAATCTTATGTGTCCTGTGATGCAGTATCATGATATGGAAAGTTTATTATTGTTCTATTTTGGTCAAATTACTTGAGATTTGATTGAGCAATGTCTCTTTTAGAGTATGCCTGATAATTTTGTGTTAGAAAATGAGCATTTATCTATCAGGGCTGTCCCATGTATTGATTATTCTGAACTTCATAAGAAAATTTTGGTCAGACTCATGATCAAAATCATATGAATTGGGTTTTTTGGTTGTTTATAAAGTTGATAGAAGAGGACTAAACATTCATGAACTATCCAGTTGAATGTTCCCTAATGCCATTTAGAATCAGATGCAAGTCCACAAACATTGTTCCCAAATCCTGAAAACTGGGTTGTTGATTTACTTGCTTGTTGCTGGATTCAACAACGTTACTTATCCAAACCCTATTCATTTTTGGATTTTTCCTTTGTTGTTATGGATGGGAAAGGGCGGCTTGGTCCAACGGTAAGGCTTACCGTTAGTGTCCCTGGTGGCACGGGTTCAAGTCACGGAAACAGCCTCTCCAGAAATGGGGG
>JAOXJP010231358.1:0-10642 GCA_025762735.1 Platanus orientalis | reverse complement strand
CCATGAGGTGATGATTTGTAATGAACTAATTCAAATTTATACTGATTTGTTAACTACAATTAAAAATGAAGTCATCTTAGGCTTTTCTATAAATGAAATGACTAATGTTATCAAACACAAATCGGTGCAAATCTGAATGGTTACATTGCAAAACCATCCCATTGTGGCTATAAAAGCATGGGAAACTCAAATGAAATGATTACATTATAGGTGGCTGCCAAATGCAGCCTTAGGTTTTTGTGGTATGAACACATTGGCCTACATTAGCAATTGCTCACCTCACCCAACCCAAAAAAAAAAAAAAGAAGGAAGGGTGAAACAACCTGAATCGATATATAAAACATTCTTTTAAGTTCACCAATAATTATAATTTATTAGCCAATACCCACTTTCTTAGGTGATTGCAGTATTCCTTTCCAGTGGAAAGATGACAGGTTCAATCAAATTTAGCAGCATTACTCAATATGTGCGTTGACATTGAACCCGAGTGGCTATCAGCAATTTCATATCTATTCACTATAGATATATGTTTATCAAAAAAAAGAAAAAAAGAAAATACATATATATATATATATATAAAAGGGGTGCCCGGGCCGTAACTAATCGTCAAAAAAACCAAAACACTAAACCAAAGAGAGGGGTTAACATTCGTAAATTCCGCAAAACCAAAGGACGTTAATCCCCGGCGAGGCTGTAACTTTTGTTTAGTGCAGCTGGCGCCGCCCCAGAGATCCCAGGCACTCCGCGTTCGGATTTGTGTTCGAAAAAGGCTAATTGAAGAAAAAAAGGAAATAAAAAATATCTATTATATTATTATAATCGAAAATAATGCAAACAGGCTTGGGTTCAAGGAGGAGGAGGAAAAGAAAAAAAGGGGTTGCAGGTTCACTTCCTTAAATGCCTCGTTAAGCAGATCATTATTATGTAGATCAGACGAGGTGTTTAGGAAGAAGGAATCGTGTGAGGAGCCATCTCTTAATCTAGCTATCTATTTAGGAAGTAGAAATCGTGCGAGGAGCCGCCTCTTAATCTCTTCCTCTCTCTCTCTGGATAGTTTCGTCTTCCGTTTCTACGTAGAAGAGTCGCCATGGACAACATCTTCAGCAAGCTTCGGAAATTGGATGCCTACCCGAAGATCAACGAGGATTTCTACAGCAGAACCCTCTCCGGAGGTCTTATCACCATCGTTTCCTCCATCGTCATGCTCTTGCTCTTCATCTCAGAACTCAGTATGCTCTTTTTTTCTCTCTCTCTCGTTCTCTCCTACGTTAGGGTTTCTTTCTTATTGCAAATATTCTAGCGTTTTCAAAAAAAAAAAAAAATTTCCCGTTTTTGTTCTGGTTAAATTTGGTTCTTGTTTGATTTTTGACGCAATACTCGTTTTGGCAATGCTTGGATCCGATACTAATCTATTGGAATGTGCTTTGTTTGTTCGATCTATGTCTCGGATTATACCGTTTTGGAATTGTGATTTGCTTTGGTTGATTGAATTATTTTTTGATCTGCGCAAAGGAGGAATCGTTGTTTGTGGACGTTAAAGATATTCAATGAACACTTTGTATTGAATTGTGCTGTAAGAAATTATTGTTGTTTCCTTGATTAGTTTATTTTTTCCGATCTCACTTAATTGGCACTCTTGAACAATTTCTTTAGCTGACACCTTTGCTTTTATACCAAATTCTTATTTATAATCTTATTTAACTTTTTGCATTCATCTTTAGAACGTTATCCTTATTCTAATCTGTTAAGCTTCAATAGACTTAGGCGTTTGAGGAAAAAATTGTACGTTTTTGCTTAGTTCCTATAATTCACAGTAAAATGCTAATTTTGTATATTTGAATTCATAAGTGATGAATTTAATTCTTCTGTGATGCATTGCAATAAGAAGTTCCATGTTGATATCTTTTGTTCGTGGCACACTGGTGATTTGGGAGTGTACTTGAGTCTTGGATAATTTTGAGAATCATCAGATTCATTTGGTTTGTATGCTGTAGGAGTAGTTCATTGGTGCTAGAGCTCATAGAAGGATGGGAATGTTGGTGCATATGGTGTACATTTCAAGGACACGTTGAGAACAACATTCTAAATTGTTCTTACTTGTGGAAGTAGTTAAAGGGAAATAAATCCTCTGTGTTCATTGAGTGGGATTGCGGAGTATGTTGACAATTGCAAAAGCACCATAGAATTTTAAATTTGTCTTGTGTGCCATTGCTATGAGGAGACCATGGCTCATCTTGCTCATAGATTCTTGTTTTTTCATAGGGGTTTGTTGAGTAACTTGAGTTGAAACTTAAAGCTGTTTGATATAGCTTGGGTTTTCTTTCCTAAAATAATGGAGGACTAATTCACAGGATGGACATTTGGGGCCTTTGGAGGGGGAGTGAGGTTGGATCCTTTTTCCACTAGCCTTTTGTTAGGGTGTTTGGTTTGAGAGGTTTTGGCACACGCTTCAAGGAAAGTATGGGTTGGTTTATTGAATTTCAAAAAAATCATTTTCAAGAACATGAAGGGGGTATTTGTATAAAAGAATCTTCATAAAATTATAATGTCATATTCTTACCATGTGTGGAAAGTCATCCTTCTTTACTGTATTAAGAGTAGACATTATTTGATCATGTTGGGAGGACTCGGAATCAGGAAATTAAAAAGTTAAAATTTGACATTTGCTTGGAATGCCAAGGCTGATCAGCATTTGAAGAATTTTATATAATAAAGGGCATAAGCTTTTTAGTGTTTTTGGTCTTGAGGGCATAAAAATATCATAGAGTTAATGCATTAATGCTGTTGAAGGGTTGAAAACTGCATTGATGGGACAAAAGGGCAAGATATCTACTATGACTTGTTTTTCTCTGGTTTGTTCGGGATGGGGAGGCCATGGGGAGGAACAAACGGCTGGTACAGCTTAATAATCTGATCTCTGGGACTTCTTAAAATTGAAGGAGATCCTTCAGATATTTTCTTTTGGAGAGAAGCATAGGTTCCTTCAAGGGTCGTATTTTTTATCGTTTGACAAATAATGACTGAGTTTTATTAATGCCTTGCTCCCCACTTTGCTAGCCCATCCGTGAAGACGTTCATCAATTTTGGAACGTGAGAGAAAGAGGATTTCATCTCAGCTACTAGTTCCCTTATTTCGGGGATAATTTGAGACAGGTACCATGGCGCCATGGAACATCCTTTTTCCCAGCTCACCACCACCTCCGAGTTCCCTTCTATTGTAGCTCCATTGATCCCCAATACTTTGAGATCTCTCAGCCCCAACAAAAGAGCATGGGCCTCCACTTTGGTGGAATCACAAACCCCTATAGCACCACAGGAAATATGAGACCACCTAGCTGTTCCCATTCCTATAATGCATCCAAAACCAGCTTCACCGAGATTTCCAAAAGAGGAACCATCAAAATTTAGCTTGAAGGAGCCACTAATAGGAGAAGTCCATATCAAGGAGCTTGAAGGGGCCTTGTAGTTCCTAATTGATATGCAGGTTTACCAATCCCTCATCATATAATTTATTTTCATTTATTTGAACTCTTTAACTGGCATCATCCAGCTCACACCTTCACATAGAATAGAGAATAACTTCTGCCAACCCTCTACTCTCTCACCTTCAAAAAGCCTTTGGCTTCTCTCCTTCCAAACTCCCCACAAAATTTCATGAAAGAGATTTAGCCAAAATCCTTTGGCTCTTGGGTCAAAGAACCTCCCATTCCATTGGTGCAGTAAATCAATTGCATATGAAGGCATGACTCATGAGATAATCATTCTTGATATGAAATAGTTCCATATGGATATGGAGAAGTCACCATAAAGCATGAGATGATTCCCATTCTCACTATCCTTCATACAAATCATACAAATGTGGGAAGATAATGCCTTATACGACCTTCTCTTTTGAAGAGTATTCATGGTGTTGATCCGGTTGGGCACTGCAGCCTAAGTAAAAGCTTTGATACGAGGAAGCACCAAAGGATTCCAAACCTTTTTATATGGGAACGTAGGAAGGGAGGGGTTGGGACGAGTCAAGGATGAAAAAAAGATTTGGAAGAGAAGATATTGGAGTTGTCTAAAGTCCAAATTCTTCTATTCTGGTCAGATTTAGATAGGAAAATATCTTTAAGAATGGATAGGAATTGAGCCATAAGACCCATTTCCAATTCAAACAAATCTTTAGATAAAAGAGATTCCAAGAAAGGCCGGATTGGGAATAGGAAAGGATGCTAGACACTAATGCATTCTTTTTGAGTGCAAATGTTGAATACTCTTGGAAGGTATAATGAAAGAGGTGGGCTTCCCACCATAAATCCTTCCAAAACCTAATTCTATTTCTGTTTCCATTATCGGATCGTGTTTGAGGATAAAATAAAGGCACAATACAAGTGATTCTTTTCCAAGGAGAAAATGCCAATAGCTTGGAAGAGAGATTGCAATCCCATGTGTTTAAGTCCACTCCATACCTGCTGCAAACAATATATTGCCATAATGTTCCTAGCTCAGTTGCAAATCTCCATGTTTAGTTGCCCAAAAAGGCCATATTACACTCCTTCGATCACCCAATATTCAAGCCACTCCACTTCTTAGGTTTGCACGATCCTCCCATCTAATGATATGATCCTTCTTCTTGCCACTTCCTTCCCATAAAAAATCTCTCTGAAACAACCTCTCCAGAGATGGGGGTAAGGCTGTGTACATCTTGCCCTCGCCAAACCCCGCGTTAGCAGGAGCCTCGTGCACTGGGTCGCCCTTTTTTATTACCTTGGAAGGCATGTTGAACATGGATATGCATTATGCTGGAATATTTGTCAAGGCTGCTTCAATTAAAGTAATCCTCCCTCCTAAATAGACATGATTTCTTCCAACACACCAATATCTTACTTTCTCCCCCACCAAATCACAAAAAACATTCCTTTGAAGGAGTCCCCCTTTAAGGGAGGCCTAGATATTTTAACGGCCAATTTTTAACTTTGCAACCTATGATGATAGCCAAACTCTTCAAATATGACTCCTCTACGTTAATGCCCACCATACAAGATTTTCCAAGATTATCTTTGAACCATGAATTAGCCTCAAATGCTTTGGTGTATTTGATACGTGCAACTTTAGCTTCCAAGAATAGGAGAGTGTCTACTGCTAATTGCAAGTGAGAAACACTTTGCATGATATTCCCTATCTCAAACCTCATGATAATTCTTATTTGCTTTACAAGATTTAATAATATGTTAAGGATATCAGTCACTAGAGGAAAGAGAAAAGACGATAAGGAGTCACCTTGTTTCTCCCTTCTTGAAGTTCTAAAGAAACCAACAGGAATACTGTTAATCATGATTGAAAAATGGGCGGTCTGTATGCATCCCTTCATCCAATCACACCATCTCTTTCCGAATTCTTTTTATTATTATTTTTAAAGATCCATTGAAGAAACTCCTAATCAATTCTATCATATGCCTTCTTATTTTTTTAATAGTTGACTATGGTTTTATTAAAAAAGTGAGGAAAAATACTGATATAACAAGTAACAATAGAGGCAAGCAAGGGCTACAAACAAGCCCGATAAACACCCCTAAAACACACTAGCTAGCAGATTGCTACCTACATAAACCGATGAGATCCCTACCCACCAATTTGCCAGCTAATCAGCCATAGAGTTTTGAGCTCTAATGACATAGACCAACTGAATACCCAACATACAAGCAATGTCCTGGATTTCATTAACAAAGTGGCCCAATTTCTAAGACCCATCCCCATTACTTTTGCCCCACCCAATAACAGTGAAAGAATCTCCCTCCATTATGCTACCACGAGCCCCCATTTTCTTAAGCTCATGAAGCCCCATAAGCAGCGCAATAGTTTCAACTTTGGTTGAGTCACAGTCTCCTATGAAATTCCTTGTAGGTTAATCCTAGAGGGGGGGGGGCGGGTTGAATAGGATATAATTAAAATTTTAATTCATTTTTAATTCTATTTATCCCAATCAATCTTAATTAGGTGAGTTAATTAATGATATTCAATTTTAGTTTAATTCACTTAATGTGTTTGGTGCTCAATTGCTAATGATTGCAAGTATGGAAATTTAAAAAACAATCACACAAAGATCACACACCACAGCATAAGATGTATAGTGGTTCGGCCACACTGGGTCCTATGTCTACTTTCAACTACTCAATTTTATTAATCAACTACTATGATTATAAAGGATGAGCAAACCTTAAATAATATGCTTGGTGTCTCCGGCAAACATGACTTTGGTTGTTTTTAAGCCAAAGACTTACAATCCGTTACACGACATCTCTGACCATTGACACAATGGTACAAGGTATATGGACAAACCTTAAACTATGTGCTTGGTGTCTCTGGCAAACACGACCTTGGTTTTCTCTAAACCAAGGACTTACAATCCGTTACATGACATCTCCAACCGTTAACACAAGGGATCAAAGTCTACTACCAATGTGATTCTCAAAAACCGAATGCAACAAGATATAGTCCAAGTATAGGAATCGAAGTCTCAATGTAATGTGGCTCTAAAATAGCCAAATATGCAATATGGTCAACCTAGGGAATCAAAGTCCCTATGTAGGTCGTGGTTCTCAATAGCCAAATATGCCAATATGGTAAAGTGATGGAGCCAATGTCCCAATGTAGAGAGTGACTCTCAACTAGCCAAATATACCAAATGTATGGTCTCCACTCAATACTAAGGGAGTGTGTGAATACCTCTAATGAAGGCAAATATTCAAGTAAATTACATAATTAAGTATGACCTCAAGAATAGACAAATATAAGTGTGGTTCACGAGGGTTGTATCTCTTGGAATGGTTTTCCAAGGATTCACATGTAGAGTAGTGGTATAGATATACAATAAATAAAAGCTAACTACAAACTATCTACAGTGTAATCAAACTCCGAAATATAAGCAAAAACTTTACCTTAACCTTTGAGGTTAGGAGTTTGTATCCTTGGAGTGAAGGAGCAACCGTCCTTGTCATTTCTCTTCTCTTCTCTTGCAAAGGAAACCTCATTTGTAGCTTCAAGAGAGAAAATCAACTCTCTTCTTCTCCTCTAGTTGCTCGAAAGTTTGAGTGAATGAGTGGAGAGAGTGTAGAGCTTGTAAAGCTCTTGTTCTTAATCGAAAACCCTCTTTCTTTCCTTTAGCAAATCTCTTTTTTCAAATGCTTGAGTTGGTTGCCCTAAAGGGAAACTTTCCCTCTTATAGTGGATGAAATCCGCTCTTAATCGTAGGATTGGAATCTTTTAAAACGGACAACTATTAGTGACCTTAGATGCGAAAAACAGAGTTGAAAAAGTTCAATTTCACCGTCCTGATAGATCAGGCACTTGGGGATCGATCAAGCCAAGATTCTTATCAGATCAATCAGGGTACATGGTGCATCTCACTCAGGTGCTTGATCCAGAGTCTCTTGATTGATCTGGCACTTGGAGATCGATCAGGCTAGTCAAAAGGAGCTCGTCGAGCCGATCGTTTTGAGTACTCGTGGGTTCCGAGCCAATGTCAGGATCAAAAGTTATGCTCGTTTTAAGTTGAGTTGTCCATACTTCTCAACTCATTTTTCACTAGGTGTTTTTTAAGTAATTACACCTAGGGGCATATATTGGTCTTAAGGCCTTTCTAGGATTAAACCTTGGTTTTTAAGGAGGTCTCTTAGAGTAGCTACACTACCCCCATTTGGTTTTATACTTGATTTACCTTTCGAGTTTGGAGATGGTGACTTATCTCTTGCACTTCTTGGGTTCTTTGCTTGATAGCCTTGACTTATAGCATTTGAACCTCTTCCTTGTCATGGTGATGGTCTCCATACTAGACACTCATAGACTCACTCTTTATACATAACATGAATAGCCTATCACCTAGACTTGGAATGAAATTGACAAATTACATCATGACTTTACACCCTATAGGACCACAAATCACCTGGATGATTGACTCCTCAAGTCGTGAATGATACAATCGAAATCCCCTGGTCCTAGATTGCTTTTAGAAGCGCCATCAAAGTCCATCTTACGTACCACTCTCAGATCTGACGATTTCTTTCTGGCGTCCACACATTCGTTTGCAATTAATATACCATCAATAATTTGTTTTCCTTTAATGAATGCACCTTGGCTATTTGATACAATTTCTTCCATGATTGTCTTTAATTTTTCTTGATAAAATCTTTGATATAATCTTGTACAAGCTCCCCACAAGATTCATAGGTCGAAAATTCGAAAGTCCCGTCACTTATTCTTTCTTTGGGATCAACATAATAAACATTGCATTTACTCCTTTATTCATTCTTCATCTCTCATAGAACTCATTAAACACTTCCATTAGGTCCTCTTTAATGATTTCCCAACATTCCTAGTAGATTAGCATGCTAAAACCATCATGGCTATAGGATTTGTCCATTCGATGCAAAGGATTGCCTCCTTTCCTTCCTCTTTCACAAAATGCCTCTTTAACGCTCTAGTTTTCTCCTCAGAGAGTTGAGGCATGTCAAGATAAACAATTTACAAGCTCCTTTGTCCGTCTTTGTAGTAATGTTTAGAAAAAATTGGATTGTTTCCTCCACAATCTTGTCAAAGTTGTCGATTTCCTTCTTTTGAAATCTTAATTTAGATATTATGTTCTTCATCTTCCTCCCATTTGTATTTTTTTATGAAAAAATTTTGTTATTGTCGATTCCTTAAGCCATTTGAATTTATATTTATGGATCCAGGAAATTTTCTCCCCTTCTAAAATAACTTCCATTTCAGCCACAAGATGTTTTCATCTTTCCCTTTCGACCTCACTAAGATTCCCTTCTTCTTCAGCCTACTTATTTTGGAGGGTCAAAACTTACCCTTTTGGCATGATTTTGGGTATTATTTGAAATGTTATTCATTTATCTTTCCAAAAAACTCAAGATTGATGTGTGCCTCAATTGAAATAACAGAATTTTATTGTTAAATGGTAGCAAAAGAAGAATAAACCACTTTCAAAGGTGGTAACCTCCTAATCAAAGACCACTTTTGAGGGTGGTAATCTCCTCAGCACAATGATTTTTATTGACGATGACATTGAAGACCAAGTGGGGCCCACACGTGGACAACCATGGAAGACTACCTTTGTCACAGCACAAGGGTTCTTAGTAGAGTTTTTTATTTTTATGTTTTACTTAGTATTTTATGTTTTATTGAGTCTAGGACATAGGAGGAAATTTTATTTTGATTTAGGCTATTATTGCATGGGATTTTAGTTTTTGATATAGGGTATATTTGTAAGGGGAGTTTATTTAAGTTTTAGAGTAGGGCAAGTTGCCCAAATTGTCAACCCCATAGGAAATAGAAATATGCCGTCGATAATAGCTTAGAAGACAATCCATGGTTTGAGGTGAGACTCCTTTGTCCCAGGTATTTATCTTCTTATTCTTCTTTTTGATGAGAACATTGGGTCCAAGCGTGAGTTCCAGGTCTACCAGAGGAGGTACCAGAGGAGGCGCAAGAGGGATATGGCCATGCTATGGCTCCATTAGGGCTATTCTTTTTATTTTACATGTTCTTTTTATTTTATGTCACATGTAGTGAGGGTATTGTAGTCCTAATAGGTGATTTAGGGCTGTTTTTGTTATTTTTCATAGTTGACTGCTATTTTTGTCATGCAAAATAAGAGAGAGGGCTATTTTTGTGAGGTTTCTATTTTATGTAAAGAAACCTGACTGTGAGACTTTATTTATAGAACCCATGACCAGCACAATCAAATTATGCAATTTTGAATAAAAGTTTGGATGTGCTCTTTTCTTCTTCTCTTTGTCTGCAGGTTGAAGATCTCCAAAAACCTGGAATGGGACTAGGCCCTCACCTAGTTTAACGCTGGCGGTGGAAGCCACTCCTTCCCCTTGGGTTAAGGGTCCCTTTCTTCTCTCATTTTACTTCTTATTTGATCACTTTTGCTAATTTTCTTGCTACTGGACACCAACAACTTATAGAAGATTCATCTCCATTATCACAAGCTCAAGACTTTGGCCGAAACAACACCTCCAGGAGGTCTCAGAATCAGGCGACACTCACTACACATCCCTCCATTCACTGCTTGTTGGTTTGGAGGAGTTACAATCTGTTTATCCACAACCAGGCGTGACTACACAAAACAAGGTGTCTGCACGAGAAGCACCAGGATTTTGGTCAGTTGATCTTCTCCAGAGTACCCTATACCCCTGGACAATCCACCCTCTACCAGTCATCCACTTGTGCTTGCTGATATAAGGAAACTCCAGGGCCAAGAAACTCTCCCAAGTGTGAAGACAAACTTCTTAAGCTCTCATACGAGATCACATACCGACAACAAATCATCAAAGCTTTGGGTATTTGGTCTTCTTTAGGGCCTTCCTAACTCTTGAATGATCCTAGTGCTCCCTGCCCCCATCCAAAAGCTTGCTTAAACATCAGTCTCTATCACCTGTAGTTCCTATCAGGCGTGAAATAGACCAAAAAGGCTATCTCACAAAATCAGCCCCAAAACTCGAACGGCTATAATATTTTCAAGTTGGGTTTTTCCCGGGTGTTGCTAACCCTCGGGCGATCATAGATAGGGGGTCCCACTTCAGAAAATTATATATATATATATATATATATATATATATATATATATATATATATATTATTGTTT